>JAZHYW010036736.1:0-11482 GCA_037355805.1 Ixodes ricinus
CTAGGGCTCCGTGTTTTAGGATAAATCCGAAAAACTCCGAAAAACACCCGCCGGTGAAGTTTTTGCCAATTCGGATTTATCCGATAAACTCCGAATTGTTATGTGCCCATGCCACCCCCCCCCCCCCAAAAAAAAAAAACAGCAATTTTTTTATTTTTTATTTTTACAAATTGAGCAGCGCAGACATTATTGGTTCTGGGAAATTGACACCATAATATATCTTCCAAACCTCGAACCGTTGTCCAAGGGGTCTTATCGCTTGTCTCGACAAGGATTGGTTCAGCGGAAACAGGTCGTCGTGTCACGACAAAAGTCACTCTTTTGGTTTCCAGTTAGGGCCATGGGATTTGTAATTTAGAGAAAGGAGAGGGTATGTTTCTGGGGGTAACTGGTGAAAGCTATGGACCATGAAGATTGTATAAAATAGGGAAGAGGGACAGTTGAAACTCTCTACTACATTCTTAACCACTCCACCGCGCGGCCGCGGGATAGATTGATGGGATGACTACGAGCTTCCTTGTGGCTACCTCCGCCAGTTTATTGATTTTAAGGTATGGACGTTTATCAAAGCCACACCTGTGTGCGACTTTTGTCGTGGGACAGATTAGTATTGCCAATGACACCAACGCCAAATATTTTTTATCTGGCATACGTTTGCATCCAGTTATTATTTATTATTTTTTAATAGGTAACTTTACTGAAATTAATCTCCCAATTTCGGAGAATTGGGAATTGACGAAAAATAAACTCCGATAAACACCGAATTTTTTTCTAAAAATAAACTCCGAGAAACACCCTCCGAATTTCACTGAAAAATAAACTCCGAAAACACGGAGCCCTACATATAACAGATTAATAGGTGGGAACTCACGTGTGAAACAAAAATCTGTTACAAGAACAGAAGAATACTTTTTGCGGTTTCTTGAAATTACAAAACGCGCCAGAATTCTCGTCGGATCACGAAACAGTTTGCTTCTTCATTGCTAGAAAGAAAGGCAAGAAAACAAATATAATTTTGGAACCTCGCTGTAACGAGAAGCGCAGTAGCGCGACAAACACAGGCTGATGAGACTCGCTGAACCTCAAAAGGGAAACTACATGCTCAGCTGTTGCGTCTAAATTAAAAAAAAAAAAAAAACTTTTTTTTAGGACGGTACGATTGTTTGTTTGTTTTCTACCAAATCTAATTTTAAGACACACTTGTATTGTTTTTTGCGTCACAAACAAAGAAAAAATACAAAGAATGTTTAAATCCGTTGGTTTAAAGGAAATAAATACATAAATAAATAATTTCTGCAGACGGGGAACAAAAGGAGGGGGGGGGGCGCTTTGTTCCGCCGTTCGCAGGGAGTATTTATTTATTTATTTATTTATTTGAATACACTCAGAGCCAATCAGCATTAAATAGGGGAGTGGGGGTAACAAAATAAAACACTAAAAAAGAAACAGAAGGGCACCGTACATGAGGTATCATGGTGCTCATGGACAGTAAAAAGTGTTTATCGCACTTTTTTACACTTGGGTATCAACAGTATAAATTACGGAAGTCGAAGGCCATTCCGTCTCAAAGACATTTCAGGAACGAATGACTGTAGAATTGCGTTAGTATTACATTTAAAAAATCTAACTTTGAAATGAAGATCGATGCGAGGTGAAATGAAGAACGGTGGAGGAAAAGACGTTGCTTTAAGTACGGTTAGCCGGATAGATGTTGCGGGAAAGACATAAACGAGCAACTTTCCGTCGGAGAGAGAGTTTAGGCAAAGCCAAGGTAATTTGCATGAAGCTTACGCTTGCAGTGCGGTGATAGTTACCTAGAACAAAACGGGAAGAACGGTTTTAGACCGCTTCCAGAGCATTAGTTAGGTTACACTGACCGTTATTCTTGTCCAGCTCCCGCAAATGCGCATGCATTGCATTATCATCGAACAGCCAAGTTTGTTGCGCGGAGAATATAAATATAGTCACGCGGCTAATACATCGTACAAAAAGACGTCAGTCCATGGACGTTTCGTCCTCGTATTTCGCGCTCCTGTCACATCGGATCAAAAGCAAAACTGTCTGCGAGACATGTTTCGGAACACATACGTGTACATGCACGAGGCGAACATAAACGCTTGGAAAGTGTCGAAGGCGTTTTTCCGCCAATACACTTCGGTCGTCGTGCCTTTTTTGTTTTGTACTTGTAATATTACGAGCAAATGTGAGGCCTGGTTCACACTTACAGCTGATCCGCTGCCGCCGAAGCGGAATCGGCCGCGGCAATGCACAGTGGACGTTACGCCCGGCGGCCGAATTCCTGCAGATTCGCCCGCTGATCTGCAAGTGTGAACCAGGCCTGAGTGAGAGTTTGGTCTGCTTATAGACCGACACGCGAGCGACTCTGTTTACCAACACGCCGCAAGGCCGCGCATGCGCGCGTAGCTGTGGGCAAGAGCAGCCCGGCTCTCCGTGTTTTCGTCATTGCGTTCTATGGCGTCTGCTCGTCGTTGTCGTTAGTAGGGACGCTTGTATCTTTATTTGTGCAGTCGTATTCCTGAGAACGTATGTCGTATCCTATGCCCGACTATTTGAGCTCGCTGCCCGAGCCTGAACGGCAGCGGTATCGAAACAAACTGTGCGGTGACGGCGTTGCCTTCGACGATCCGTATGCCGTAAACAAGGCCTGCTGACTTCCGACGTAAAGTTGATGCCACCGAAGTCGACGGCTCGCGTCGTCGTTTATTTAGTTTTTTCGCCAAGCCAGTTCACGGCCGACACGGTGCAGGCGTACAGTCTCTCGAGGCCTACGATTACTTCGAGTCGGTTTCCGCACGCTGGCGGGATCAGCAGTCTGTGGGTCTGCGGAAGTGTGTGTATTCATTAATTGATTAAATACACACAGCGTCTTCAAGTCAAGGCATGATATTTTTCCTACCCTCATGACCACAAGGCTGACAGCAGTAACGCTTTGTCCTTTCTGCAGTCTTGGCGGTAAATATCGTTACAAGTAACGGCGTTGCCGGCAACGCGTTACTTTTTTCAATAACGTAGTAACTCTACTCGTTACGTTTTCGACACAGTAACGGGTAACGTACGTTACGTTACTACTTCAAGTAACGTAGTGGCGTTACTCGTTACCCTTCCCAAGTCTTAAAGAAATTGCACTTCAATTTTTTCGTGTTTTATGGCGTCAAGCCACATGTGTTTCTTGGCGTTTTTTCCCGTGAGTATTTAGGTGAAACCGTAACACGACATAAAGTAATTATGTTCAGTTTCTCGCACGAACATAATGTTTCTGAAATATGACATGTATCGTCAAAACCGTAAAATGTGCTAAATCTTAATTAAAAAAGTAACGCAGAAGTAACGCGCGTTACTTTTTATCGGTAGCGTAACGTGCCTTTTATTTTAGGTCAGCGTAGCTCGGTAACGCGTTACTTTTATTTGCAAGTAACGAGTAACGTACTTCGTTACTTTTCTCCGGTAACGCCTACAACACTGCCGTTCTGTCGCCGATCCTTCTTCTGCTGGGTAGCACGCGAGCGAGCCTCCGACAAGCGCTTGGCCGATGCTTTGTGCGAACACACATGGGAACAAAATCCCGGTGGTCTCGATCAGGCAACGTTTCCCTGCACATAAGCAAGCCTCGGGACGGAGATTGAAATGGAAGCCGCACTTGCCTTCAAGAAAGTGTTTGCCGCACAAACGGTCGTTCGCACGAGGCGACGATTCTTTTCGATCCACGGATATTATCCACCTTTATGCCTTTCAGAGTCTGCCGGGAACTTGTGGAAACTCACTCCGCTACTTTTCTTGTAGATTTCGGTGCAATTAACGGCAACACAGCTTCGCGGAGTGCTGAAATGCTCTGACGCCCGTGCGAAACGTGCGCCCTTTTGCCCACACCCTGCCACACACCCCCGGCTCCGGCGCGATCGCAGCGCCGCCGCAGCTCCGTGACGTCAGGCCCGCGTGTCGGTGTATGACCGTAGTCGGCACTGTCGTGCCTCTAACGGTTAGACGACAGTTGGGTCTATAGTATACACCGACGCAGTGCTTACAAACGAGTCCGTGTTTGCCCATACCGGGTGTGGTGGGCATTGCGCATGCGCAGGAACCAGACTCGCGTGACGCGGAGCTTCTGCGCGTGCGGGTGCTGACGGCAGCGCCACCTCAGTGGCGTGTCATCAGAGACTCGAGTATACTCCGTTTCACACTACGTAGACGAGCGCGACATATGCGTTTCGATGGAACGAATCAAGCAGCGGCAAATTTGAATTGTCACGGCGCCCATCACCTTTGTGTGATTTCCTATATCCCCGGCTAAAGAAATCAATCACGCACTGTAAATGCGCCTTAAAATTCTACGTTTTTTTTCTTGGTGGGATTGGAAAAGTTGGAGATATGAAACGCGCAAAGACGACGCCCTCAATGATGATCTACTTTGGAGCTTCTTGATTTGCTCATTGGATCGCGGCCTCGTCTATGTATATCTAGGGGTGTCTGAGGGCGTTCAACGTGATGCGCGTCACGCCATACGTCCTTAAAGGGGCCCCGCAATCGTATTTAAGCGTCTACCTTTTTGCGGCTTCCACGTCTCTTGGGGTTCGGGCAAGCCAGCGGGCACGGAGAGAGTAACTAAATATCAGCGCGTCATATTTTAACCGGACGACGCGGAAACCTCCTCCACCGACGAGGGCGACCCGCGACACCGAAAGCGCGCAAAATGTGACGTCTTTGGTCCTGGGCTTACTACTGGTCAGAGCCGCTAAAAGCTTCTTTTTTAGTCGAAATACAAAATATAAGTGGCGCGAACCGGTTCAATTATCTATAAAAGTAGTTTTTGTTCACTATTTTAGATCAGGAAAGAAACGAATGCAGTTTATAAAGTGCGGAAACAAGAAATGACCCGTCGACATACCCGCCACCAAGCGGTGGAAAAGGCGGCGCATACTAGAAAGGACTAGTGGGATCAGGCGCCGACGCGGAAAGGTCCCGGATGTACGCGGCGGCGCTGCGGTCGTATCGACAAGAGGATCCGACCGGCTCCGAGCGTTCCGAAGGCTTTCGGTGAGCAGCTTTGTCTTGCGGTTTGGCCGTTTCGCGGTATATGGCAGCGCGAAGTGGCTCCCATTCTGAACTGATATTTACCCCGTATTTCATGTCGTTTGTGGCCAATGAAGTGTTTCGCACAATTAGGGTTTAATCGCGCAGCAAATGCAATGAGAGCCGCTCTGGCTGCCCGCTGCATACAGCCTATCCAGAACACGCTCTAGTGGCGGCCTCTTGCGCCGTCGACACGGAGTGCGGCAGCCCTGACCGCTCGCTGAACCCACTACCCCTCCTCTAGTTCACGGCCACTCAAGCGACCAAGGACGTCATGGAGGAGGTTATTTTTTGCTTGTTTTTGTAATTTTAATTTGCCTATAACTTTTAAAATAAACCGAATTTTGAGAAAAGAAAAGTTTCACCAAGTTACTACGTTCAGTGCGCTCAGGTTCAGTGCAAATTAAAAACCAGTAAAAAAGACCTTGCAGGGCCCCTTTAAGGGTTAAACTGAAGTGGTTCTGTATTTGAGAACAAAATACAACTTAAATCGTCTTCATCATTTGGCCATCTAGAATCACAAATATCGAGATTATTATTTTCTTCTTTTTTTTTTCAATTTGATGCACGGAGGTTGCAGAAAATAATTTTCAAAGTATCGCCGAAGGTACTCTCCTTCCCGGAGCGTGACGTCATCCCGAGAGTTTTCGGAATCTCGGCTCTCGCTCATCTTCGGCGCCTATAGATCAAAGCTATGCACGCGCACTCGGGCTATTTTCAGAAAGGTCAGAAAAGACGTCCCGACTGCTGTCGGTGTGGGAAATCCGCCTGTCAAGCTTGCAATTGCACGCGCTGCCCACACGCGAGCGACGAGCGCTTGGCAGCCGAAAGATCTGGGTATGACGCAACGATTGGTCGGAGACCTTTCGTGTATTCTCGCGTTTAGTGACATATCTTCGGGGAAAACGAACGTCGCCTCGGTGCAGCTATCGCAACCGGCGTTGGCTAACGTGCTTCGGCGGCGCGGTCGCGAAATCGGTCTTGCTCTTTTTGCGCGCCAGGCTAGCCCAATCAGAATGCTCTGCGCGCGCTCGCCTGGCTCGCCGCACTTGGACATTAACTCCCGGAGTCCCCGGAGCCTGCAGGAGCGATAGCGACGGGCTGTAGTGAGGCGGATACCCAGAGCGCCGAAGCTAGCGTAGATGGAGCCGACATCCGCCGGCGACCCTGCCGAATACGACGGAATGTATCGAGCCCTTTACAACCTTTCACCAGGGTTGTAAAAGTTACTTCAAAAATGTACCTAAGATAGATTTACAGTTAGTCATACGAAAAGGTGCCGAGGTACTCGCTTGAAAATGTACCTCGGTACAGGTACAGTTACTTCAAAGATACTTTATTCATGTATTTTCCCCAAATTTGTCAGAATATATTGGAAGTAAAGCTTTTCATACTAAGGATGCACACAAAAACGAGTTCGATAAATGTGATTTATTGGTGTCAATGTGAGAAATGAGGAGAAAACCGCATTCACATGAGCATTCTAGGACACGTTATCTTTTTCACTTAAGTGCTGTATTTGACTTTAGAATCAGGACCTCCTCAAAGTGTTTATCTGACATCTTCGATCGCAGTTTAGTAGCAATTGTTCCTCCTACGCTAAAAACGCGCTCCACCGCCGCACTGCTTGGAAGCCCAGTGTTGAATTTTAAGAATACGCTTTTCAGCAGCGGCATGTGCTCGAGACACTCCAGACTTCTTGTCGGAGCGAGTTTGGTGTACTGTACAAATTCCTGCTCCTATGAAGCAGAGGAGGACGATGTTTCAAAGTTAAAGTGCGCGCAGTCTTCGTTGTCACCGCTTTGTTCGCCTGACGACACTCTTTCCATAGTTGATATTTGCATAAGTTCGTTCTTTAGATAATCCCAGGCCCGCTTCCGTTCCGCTTCGTTGTTTATATCCACGATACCTTAAATTTTGGATGGCACACGGCAGATATTATCAAACGTTTTTGTTCTTTCATATCTGCAAACCTCTTATCGATCGCCGAGATTAAGCTATCGACCACCGGGTTGCAGTACCTCGAGTCCTCCGTCAGCTATGCGGACATGCGGGACGGCATCGCTAATCCAAGCTCTCTCAAATGAACACCGCCATTCCCTAAAGTGTCGTTCGATGAAACGTCAGGGGCGGGGCTTCGTTGGCTAAAACGTCGTTCGATCAAGTCAGTGCCTCCCAGGTCGTACCCAACTCAACGTTAATCACGGCACAAGGTAGTGTGTTATTACTTCAAAATTTATAGTGTCTACCATTTTGACGAAGTAAATAGAAAAGTACCCGTAAAAAAAAAAAAAACTTCACTTGGTTTCAAGTTACTGGAAAATGTACCTAAGATACAGATACAGATACCGAGAAACGAAAGTACCTAGGTTTGTACCTCAGGTACCACAAAAGTACTTAGATACCGATTTCCAGTTACTTGTAACCAGGTACCAACCCTGCCTTTCACGCCGGTGGGTACTCATATTTCTGTTTATGTTTACCGTGCCATCACCTCCCTAGTCAAAACAGATACGTGAATGAGTCGAATAAAGATATGAGAGAATATAAGACCGTAGGCGTACTTATTTAGGCCTTATGTAATTTATATAATATCTGATACGTTTATTAGATAAAATATATGTGAACTTTAGTTTTCAATAGAGTTTCTCCACGGACGGGTTACCTTGACATTATAGGAGCATGCATGTACAGAAACCTTTGTCTTTTACATTCTTAAATGTTTCCATTTTATATTTTATACTGCCCCCTCCCCTTTCTTTTTGTACAATGCCCTGCAAACGCTTGCAAAACGCTCCCAAAAACAAAAATATGAAACATAAAAAGGGACAGGTGCGGATATCGAGCCCAGAAACGATCACTCTGGTCTACGGACGGGAGTGCCTTAGTTTTTGTGGCGGTGGACCCCCAGGAAAAGGTACCACACAAAAAAAACTGTAACTTCATGGTTTTATGAAGCACTTCGAAAAGTATACATCGAGTAATATTAGCAAATTTTCAGTTTATATATTCTAAATTAAAACATACTCGCATCTTGTACGCCCTCGTTCATGGCAGTTTTAATATTAGCATTGAAAAATATCTCACCTTTTCATCTATCGGACTGTTCAGAGTCGATAACGCCAAATCAACGAAGTAATACAGATTTAAACGCAATGTTTTCAAATGTTAATTTGTCCCCTAGGGCACAACCTAACTCCTAGCAGCTCTGGTAAACATACGTTCCAAGGAAATATTTAAAGAGGTGTTAACTAATCACATTTGCCAACACATCGGACTGATTATTTTCTAACAAAATTGCCTACTTTGCATTTGTATTGTATGTTGTTATTTTTGTGTAAATTTCTATGCCGCCCCCCCCCTCCCCCTTAGCATCTGTCATTCCCTCCGAGCCCTGAGGTAGAGCCCTGCATTAGCAGCGATTCATCGGCGGATATCCGCAATCAACTGGCGGATGCGGGTAAAAATTAATTAAATTTGGCAGATTGCGGGTCGGATGCGGATGCGGGCCGGATACGGATATCCGAAAATCCGGATTTACACTTTTTTTTTTTTTGGCCGCGGTGGCACATAAACGTGTGCGACCGCAGAGTGTAGAATAAATAATTGAGTGGTACTACGAAGTGTCTCATCGAACGTTTTGCTACAGCAACTTACTCTCTTAGAAAAAAAAAAGGAGTCCATCAGGGATAAAATTGTTGTTTATACAAAGGAAACCCTGTTTCTATCTCGCCAAAAAAGCTGTCCCCCAAAAAAGTAAAGAATGCAGGGGCATCAATCGCCCCGGGAAAGAGTGTTCTTGTTTTGGCAGAGACAGTGCAGAAAGCGTTCTTTGGGAAAAGAAAGCACAAAACATGCAAGCTACAGGAAAGTAGAAAAATCCTTCTACCACAAAAGTCAGGGTGCGAGGTTCCGTATCTCACTCTTGTAGCGCAGATTGTGCATGTCATCCCAGCATCAAGTGCGCCAGCAGAGTGATACTTGCCGGCGTCGTAATTCGAGAGAGGCGAAGAAGTTTGAATCCGTCCATCGTTGACGACATTCTGTTTCTACGCAGCGACATCGACAAGTGAAGTGCGCACGAGTGTGCAATATCTTTTTATGGACAAACAGCGAGCTGCTGCTTAGTATAAGGTTCGGAGCAGGCAGTTGCGGGTTCGTGTTTAAAACTGAAACCGATAGGTGTTGCTATTATTGAATAATGTGATATTTCGGCCGCCTTTCCCCTCCCTCGTTTTGATCCTTAGAACTAAATAGATTGCACACACTCATTAGTCTGTCCTTTGTTAATATTCATGTTTAAAAAGATACCCGTCTCCTTTAAAATTAGGATTTTCAAAGCGGGGAAAAGAAAGTGCTTCCTTTTGATCGCATTTTCCGAGCAGGGTGCAGCTGACTCGTAGGAGAATCTCATAAATGCGATCTTCTTTCCAGCGCCGCGACGTGTCTCTGAAGGGATGATCGCTTACAATATAGATTCGATAAAACGGAATACAATAAAAAGGCTTTCACCGGATTCTAACTCGAAGACTTACTTGTACAAAGATAAGCAAACAACCAAGTATGATGTAGCTTCGCCAATGCTGGAAACTCCTCCGAAAACACATGGGAGCGGCGGCGAACGCGACACTGGCGTCTCTAGCGGACTCGGAGTCTACACGGTAATAGACGTCGCGATGAAAAAGTATGTGCTCCGCGAGGTTCCCGAGCTTTGCGAGCCCCGTTTCGCCACCCCAACAGCTGAAACCATTCATTACAGTCAGTCCGCTTGCAAAGCGGAGTTCACTGATCGCAACTGCAACGACAATCACATAACAGCGCACCCAGAAACAAAGATACGTTCCAAGAAAAAATGGAGGGAAAATGTAGCAACGGCGCATTTTCCTCCCTTCTACTGACGCGCCCCCAAGCGGAAACGAGAAGAAGCGAGGAACGAGACGTTTTTCTCCTTCTCCAGGCAGACGGGAGAAATGTTACGCCCTCCCGAATCATCTTCTTTCGGTTTCGTTTTTGAAGCACGTCGCGCACGTTATTTAATCAATGTTGTTGAGTTGATTGAGCTTCAGCGGCAGCAAAGGCCGCCTGTAATTCCGTCTTCCAGTCCCAACGTGCAGAAGATTTCGGTTGAATTGACGTTTTTACCACTAATTTTATCACACGAGCAAACGAAGCCGCTAGAAACAGCGAAGTTCCGCAGCAGTGCCAGCAGCGCTACATGCACTGGGCTAAGGTGGCCATCTTAAGATTGCGGAACCCACGCGGAACCATGCGGACCACGCGAAAGGATGTATCCACAGTCGATGTGTCGACGTTGACGAAGTTATGGAAATCGCTGAAACTGCGACCAAGAAAGGCAGGTTTTGCTGCCGGGTGCCTGGGTGCCTAGTTCGGTTCTGTTTTCCGATTCCGAGTGCCAACCGGCAGTCAACATGGTTCTGTATTTCTGCGTGTCAGCAACATAGCAGCAACATCGCGATGGCAGTGTTGTGCGTTGTGAACAGAAGACTGGAATTATCGCCGATGTGAGGGTGTGTTCGCGTATGAGTGGTGTAACAACAACATCATATGTCGTAAACTGTCTGGCATGGATGCCGCTTGTCTGGCCGTGATCGGAGAGGGCGGGGCGTCGCAGGTTGACATTCCGCTTTACATTAAAGAGTTTAACACCACTTGAGGGATTAGGTGCAATCGATCGACTTGCGGATAGTCATGTTTGAACGCATGTCTGAACCGTAGTGGCCAGTGTGACTGTCGATTGTCTCCGCCCCGAGAGCGATTGCGCTCTTGGGAAAGGACTGAGCAGTATGAAAATATAACGCAAAGTACGAATATTTAGTTTGGAATTTTAGCATTAAAGAAATGGCAAGTAAAATCTAGAAAAAGCTATCCTTTAGTTTTTTGTTTTTTTTGAGTAAATTACGGTGTCTGGAGAAACCGCCCTCCAAGTGGCGCGCTGGGATGTGCGCTGAAGCTTTCGAGCTGCCACGGCGTAGCTCCGTACACTTAACACCTGCAGCAAGCCGCGGCTTTGACTGCTTTCAAGTTGATCGAAAAGCGATTTCTCTGCCCGTGAAGAATCACTTCCAGCTGCGTGAATAACCGCTCTACAGAGGTTAATTCAAGACGACAATTGCAGCCGTGCGCGAACAGCACAAATAGAAAAACAAACAGCTGCAATAGAAAAATCGGCTACGACGTGTCGTGCAGGGAAGCAAACACATGTCTTGGGACCGCACTGGAGCGGGCTTCGTTTATTGGCTTTCAAATAATTACGGCATAAGCGCTTACTTTCTACTAAGAGATTCACCCCTGAGCCTGTCTAAAATACTATCAGAGGTATGACATTGCTAAAAAAGAATCAACATGCTTTGAATATTTTATTGCTTAGGCGGTC
>JAZHYW010036737.1:0-37167 GCA_037355805.1 Ixodes ricinus
GAACACCGCCATTCGATGACACATCATGGGCTGGGCTCTCGTTCGCTAAAAACGTCGTTCGATCAAGTCAATGCCTCCCAGGTCGTACCCAACTCAACGTTAATCCCGGCACATGCTAGTGTGTTAAAGGGGTACTCCGGTGATTTTTTCATGGTCACTGATTTGCCTCGAAATTGGCTCAATATTCCGATAGACACGGCTCTACCAAATCCCCAAATATTGTGTAAAAAAGAAAACATTTCGCGAAGTTACTGAATTTTTTAATTTCGTTTTCATCGTGTTTTTTCAAACCGGAAGCTCCTACTGGCAACATTGAAGTGTGACGACAGGAATGGTACAAAGTTGGCAGGAAGCCATGTTCCCAACTGATTACAAGGCGTTTGATGCTGGGGAAAAAATGTTTAGTAGCTGATTCACTGAAAAGCACGGAAAAAACTCTCGACGTACTTTGTTTAAGACTACCTGCACGACCTGAAAGTCTGTACCGTTTGTGACGTCGCACCACTGGAGAGCGCGCAGAAATCTGAATTCTGGTTTCGGCATCATCTTCATTTACGGTTTTCTCAATTTCTATCTTGAATTTAGAGAAAATAAATAGTATACCGTGAAGACTAAAGTTCGGGTAGTCAGAAAATGCAATCTGTTTGGGTAGCTCAAAAAAGGGCCGGAGTACCCCTTTGGTACTTCAAGGTTTATAGTTTCTACAATTGTGACGGAAGTGAATAGAAAAGTACACTATGAAAAGTAACTTCCCTTAGTTGCAAGTTACTGGAAAATGTACCTAAGATACAGATACAGATACCGAGAAACGAAAGTACCTAGGTTTGTACCTCAGGTACCACAAAACTACCTCGATACCGATTTCCAGTTACCTGTACCCAGGTACTTTACAACTCTGCCTTTCACGCCGGTGGGTGCTCATATTTCAGTTTATGTTTAGTGTCCCATCACCTCCCCTAATCAAAACAGATACGTGAATGAGTCGAATAAAGATATGAGAGCATATAAGACCGTAGGCGTACTTATTTAGGCCTAATGGAATTTATATAATTTCTGATACGTTTATTAGATAAAATATATGTGAACATGTTAGTTTTCAATAGACGTTTCTCCACGGACGGGTTATCTTGACATCTAATAGGAGCATGCATCTACAGAAAACCTGTGTCTTATACATTCTTAAATGTTTCCATTTTATATTTTATACTGCCCCCTCCCCTTTCTTTTTCTTACAATGCCCTGCAAACGCTTCAAAACGCTCACCAGAAAACAAAAATAATGAAACATAAAAAGGGACAGGTGCGGATATCGAGCCCAGAAACGATCACTCTGGTCTACGGACGGGAGTGTCTTAGTTGTTGTGGCGGTGGACCCCTAGGAAAAGGTACCACACAAATAAAACTGTAACTTCATGGTTTTATGAAGCACTTCGAAAAGTATACATCGAGTAATATTAGCAAATTTTCAGTTTATATATTACTAAATTAAAACATACTCGCATCTTGTACGCCCTCGTTCATGGCAGTTTTAATATTAGCATTGAAAAATATCTCACCTTTTCATCTATCGGACTGTTCAGAGTCGATAACGCCAAATCAACGAAGTAATACAGATTTAAACGCAATGTTTTCAAATGTTAATTTGTCCCCTAGGGCACAACACTAACTCCTAGCAGCTCTGGTAAACATACGTTCCAAGGAAATATTTAAAGAGGTGTTAACTAATCACATTTGCCAACACATCGGACTGATTATTTTCTAACAAAATTGCCTACTTTGCATTTGTATTGTATGTTGTTATTTTTGTGTAAGTTTCTATGCCCCCCCCCCCCGCCCCCTTAGCATCTGTCATTCCCTCCGAGCCCTGAGGTAGAGCCCTGCATTAGCAGCGATTCATCGGCGGATATCCGCAATCAACTGGCGGATGCGGGTAAAATTAATTAAATTTGGCAGATTGCGGGTACGGATGCGGATGCGGGCCGGATACGGATATCCGCAAGTCCGAATTTACACTTTTTTTTGCCGAGGTGGCACATGCCGCTCGGCAAAAAATATTCACTGAAACTGCGTGTGCGACCGCAGAGTGTCGAATAAATAATTGAGTGGTACTACGAAGTGTCTCATCGAATGTTTTGCTACAGCAACTTACTCGCTTAGAAGAAAAAAAGGTGTCCATCAGCGGATAAAATTGTTGTTTATACAAAGAAAACCCTGTTTCTATCTCGCCAAAAAAGCTGTCCCCCAAAAAAGTAAAGAATGCAGGGGCATCAATCGCCCCGGGAAAGAGTGTTCTTGTTTTGGCAGAGACAGTGCAGAAAGCGTTCTTTGGGAAAAGAAAGCACAAAACATGCAAGCTACAGGAAAGTAGAAAAATCCTACTACCACAAAAGTCAGGGTGCGAGGTTCCGTATCCCACTCTTGTAGCGCAGTTCGTGCATGTCATCCCAGCATCAAGTGCGCCAGCAGAGTGATACTTGCCGGCGTCGTAATTCGAGAGAGGCGAACAAGTTTGAATCCGTCCATCGTTGACGACATTCTGTTTCTACGCAGCGACATCGACAAGTGAAACGTGCACGGGTGTGCGGTATCTTTTTATGGACAAACAGCGAGCTGCTGCTAAGTATGAGGTTTGAAGCAGGCAGTTGCGGGTTCGTGTTTAAAAACTGAAACCGATAGGTGTTGCTATTATTGAATAATGTGATATTTTGGCCGCCTTTCCCCTCCCTCGTTTTGATCATTAGAACTAAATAAATTGCACACGACTCATTAGTCTGTCCTTTGTTAATACTCATGTTTAGAAAGATACCCGTCTCCTTTAAAATTAGTATTTTCAAAGCGGGGAAAAGAAAGTGCTTCCTTTTGATCGCATTTTCCGAGCAGAGTGCAGCTGACTCGCAGGAGAATCTCATAAATGCGATCTTCTTTCCAGCGACGCGACGTGTCTCTGAAGGGATGATCGCTTATAATATAGATTCGATAAAACGGAATACAATAAAAAGGCTTTCACCGGATTCTAACTCGAAGACTTACTTGTACAAAGATAAGCAAACAACCAAGTATGATGTAGCTTCGCCAATGCTGGAAACTCCTCCGAAAACACATGGGAGCGGCGGCGAACGCGACACTGGCGTCTCTAGCGGACTCGGAGTCTACACGGTAATGGACGGCGCGATGGAAAAGTATGTGCTCCGCGAAGTCCTCGAGCTTTGCGAGCCCCGGTTTCGTCACCCCAACAGCTGAAACCATTCATTACAGTCAGTCCGCTTGCAAAGCGGAGTCCACTGATCGCAACTGCAACGACAATCACATAACAGCGCACCCAGAAACAAAGATACGCTCCAAGAAAAAATGGAGGAAAAATGTAGCAACGGCGCATTTTCCTCCCTTCTACTGACGCGCCCCCAAGCGGAAACGAGAAGAAGCGAGGAACGAGACGTTTTTCTCCTTCTCCAGGCAGACGGGAGAAATGTTACGCCCTCCCGAATCATCTTCTTTCGGTTTCGCTTTTGAAGCACGTCGCGCACGTTATTTAATAAATGTTGTTGAGTTGATTGAGCTTCAGCGGCAGCAAAGGCCGCCTGTAATTCCGTCTTCCAGTCCCAACGTGCAGAAGATTTCGGTTGCATTGACGTTTTTACCACTAATTTTATCACACGAGCAAACGAGGTCGCTAGAAACAGCGAAGTTCCGGAGCAGTGCCAGCAGCGCTACATGCACTGGGCTAAGATGGCCATCTTAAGATCGCGGAACCCACGCGGAACCATGCGGACCACGCAAAATGATGTATCCACAGTCGATGTGTCGACGTTGACGAAGTTATGGAAATCGCTGAAACTGCGACCAAGACAGGCAGGTTTTGCTGCCGGGTGCCTGGGTGCCTAGTTCTGTTCTGTTTTCCGATTCCGAGTGCCAACCGGCAGTCAACATGGTTCTGTATTTCTGCGTGTCAGCAACATAGCTGCAACATCGCGATGGCGGTGTTGTGCGTTGTGAACAGAAGACAGGAATTATCGCCGATGTGACCGTGTGTTCGCGTATGAGTGGTGTAACAACAACATCATATGACGTAAACTGTCGGTCATGGATGCCGCTGGTCTGGCCGTGATCGGAGGGGGCGGGGTGTCGCAGGTTGACATTCCGCTTTACATTAAAGAGTTTAACACCACTTGAGTGATTAGGTGCAATCGATCGACTTGCGGATAGTCATGTTTGAACGCATGTCTGAACCGTAGTGGCCAATGTGACTGTCGATTGTCTCCACCCCGAGAGCGATTGCGCTCTTGGGAAAGGACTGAACAGTATGAAAATATAACGCAAAGTACGTATATTTAGTTTGGAATTTTAGCATTAAAAAATGGTAAGAAAAATCTAAAACAGGCTATCCTTTAGTTGTTTTTTTTTTTTTGTTTTTTTAGTAAACTACGGTTTCTGGAGAAACTGCCCTCCAAGTGGCGCGCTGGGATGTGCGCTAAAAGGTTTCGAGCTCGCCACGGCGTAGCTCCGTACTGCCGCAAGTCGCGGCTTCGACTGCATTCAAGTTGATCGAAAAGCGATTTCTCTGCCCGTGAAGCATCACTTCCAGCTGCGTGAATATCCGTTCTACAGAGGTTAATTCAAGAGGACAATTGCAGCCGTGCGCGAACAGCACAAATAGAAAAACAAACAGTACAATAGAAATATTGGCTACGACGTGCCGTGCAGGGAAGCAAACACATGGCTTGGAACCGCACTGGAGCGGCTTGATTTATTGGCTTTCAAATAATTACGGCATAAGCGTTTACTTTCTACTAAGAGATTCACCCCTTGAGCCATTCAAAATACTATCAGAGGTATGACATTGCTAAAAGAGAATCAACATCCTTTGAATATTTTTTATTGCTTAGGCGGTCCCCGACAATTTCCGTACGTTCAAAACGACCACTCTAAAAGACGGAAACGCAGAGCTCGGAAATAGTGATCGGGTTAGTGTGCTGTTGTATTGATGTTTGTATGTGCCATGTATGTGATATGCTCTCAATCTATGGGTTCAGCTGATGCTTGTAGTATTAGTATGCGTATTGTGTCTACATGTGTGTATAATAAAGGTTCCCGAAGCGCAATGGTGGCGGAAGCGAATAAAACTATTTGTCGTAGAGCATCTAGCCTAGCTACTTGCAATTCCTCTGCTTGACCCTGCCTTCTGGTGGCGAACGATTTAACCTTCTTTCACGCTACGCGATAATTTCTGGTTACCGTGCAACAGCAGCGTCAAGTTTGTTCTTTTGAGAGCGGCTTTTGGTTTCGCGAATTGGTTTGCCATTCCTCCGTGATGTGCGGTTGACGAAGGAATTGTGACTCGAGGAACAGCAAAGGTAAGACGTAAAGTGCGCGAAGTAACTGGTTATCCATTGTCCCCGTTTAACATCGCAGTGCTGAGGACGAGAAGACTGAGTAACTGCTTTCGAAACTGAAGTTTCTTGACCTGCGGGTGGAAGCTGGCTTCGGAAATAATCACGGTTCGCGGAAAGCTTGTGTTACGAGCTTTCCGCGAACATCGTTTTATCAAATACATCATGCCACCAATAAATAAAAATTTAAATTTCATAACTTTTAATATTTTGTTGATAATCTGTCTAATTCCGTGCTTCTTTATTTTTTATTTTTTCTAGAAGCTGTCGGGACACCAACTTGGCTCCAGCGCTACAAAAACACTAAGGCAAGTTCTTCAAGACCTCTTTCTTTCTTCCTGTCGTTTTTCTGTCGTCACCGCAGTCTCGGATAAATTTACGATGATGAAGTTTCTTTTCTTTTTTTATCCTCTACCGACCCACGAAAATCATTCTGTATCGATAGGTGCATACGTTTTAAGGTGCCACCCTAGGGTGCAGGCAGTTTTGCTCATTTTTTTACTTCTTATAACTTTCGTTTTATGTATTCTACAGTCATAACGTTAATGTCAAATTAAATAACTAGTCTCAGACTATACTTTAATGTGTCGATATTACGTTTATTCTTACTTATTATTTACTTATTCAGCTCTTAATTGAGCACAGTCCCTGATATTGAAATTTTCTTTCTCAAGTTATAACGTCCCAACGCCGACGCTAATTTACGTGAGTGTTCTGTTCTATATAGTGAATTACAAAATGAAGCAATAAATTGTACAGAGAAAGTATATTTGAAAAAAATATTAAACTTGAATTATTTTCTGGTTCTATAAAAACGAAACCACGTCCACTAACGAATATAACGAGACATTAAATTACGAAGCATCTTTTGATATTACATTTCCTAAAAATTGCATATCGATAAATTACACAAGTTTATTATTCAATCTTAAATTTTCCCTTCGGTTACGATAGGTTGCGCTTTTCTAATATCAAATACAAATGGCGACACGTGTTCAGTGATAGCTTGATTTGCATTTGTCGTCATGTGCCGCTTGGAACGCCACCTGAGAGACAGAAATGGCACCAGATGTTTGGGTGTCAGATGCCTGGATGCCCGCCGTGAGCTAGCCAGAGATGTAAGAAGAACAAGCGCGAGGCGGCGAGTGGACCACAGCTGCTTTTGCGCGCGTTCTCCTGTTCATTGGGATGCCCAAATAAAATGGACGTCGTGAAAGTGATTCCGGCGGTTGCAATTCCACCATGTTTGCAAATTTAATATCTTTTTTTTTAATTGCAGAAATCATTTTCGCAATCATCGAATCTGGAACGTCGCCAACTATGTTTTGTTTTGTTGCCGTCTAGGTGGCTTTTACGCGGGAATAATTTATAAAAAACGTATCGGTGGCTCAGAGGCAAAGCGCTGACCAACGAAAGTTCATTTGGCAGGTTTGAATCTCGTCAGAGGTGCCCGCAGTCTGACGGAGGCCCATTACTGAGAATTCGCCCTTAAACGGAGATTTCGGTTGCACGACAAATCTCCAACCAACCAAAAAATTACCACGTTTTTCTGTTTTTTTTGTGTGTGTGTGTTTGGCGCGTTAGATATATTTTATTGGATTGACGCTAAAACCTTAATCTTGATTTCGCTTTACTTTAGATCATGGCGCAGCCAACTCTACGGTTTGATGAATTCAATCAAGCTGTGCCAAAATTGCACCGTCACGCAGTTCGTTATTTTTTGTCTTTGTGTGATCATCGGAAGTGAGCGAATGGAGTGGCCCTTCCGATTTGCTGAGACGAATACCGTATTTTGCTCGTGTTCAACCGGATATATACTTTCCTTGTTTCGTTACTATTTTCATTGTATATAAAATTAATGAGCATGAAAAGCTTTAAATCACGAACAAGCGGCAAAGAAAATATATTTCTGAGATTTTATTTTAGAAAGATTATGTTTTTGATAATCACTGTAAAACTGGAATACTTCAAATCATGATTTCAATTATGTTTAAATCCACAATTGAGACTATTTTGACTTCTATCCTCTACCATGCTTCGTACGACCTTGCACAAAAATTTGGAGATAAAGCATAAAGGCGCAAGTTCAGAAAACGCTCGAGGTATCTCCAAAGCCATTCTTATGACTCGTGAATGCGAAAGCATGTATGTCGTTCTTGCGCGCGTCCTCGTAAAGTTGCCGCACCTCGCTGACATTGGCCGTGCCGCCGCGTTGTCGGCGGCACGGAATCGGCTGCAGGAATCGGCTGGCGCGCTCGGGCGGCGGCACGGCCGCCCAAGCGCGCGAGCCGATCCCTGCGCGCTGGCGGCGCGGCCACGCAGCGCCATGGGGTTGCCCTGATTGAAACTAACGCGCGGCGGCCTCCTTCGGCTTCATTTACTTGCCGTTTTGCGTGGCTTTTTGTGCGGCTTCAAAGCTGGGATGCTTCAGATCGCGGCTTCACGAATTCATCTGCCATTTGGCGCGGCTCATGACGTCGGCTCGCTCCATGGGGCAGGTAATGCTTTCGCAGTAAAAAATTCCGAGGACACCTAAGCACTTATGAATTGTGAATGCGAAAGCATGAATGTCGTTCTTTCGCTCCTTTAGCTCGCTACTGCCGAGGTTGCGGCCGACGGCCGAGCGCGCGCTCTCGTGAAGTGGCCGCGCGGCGCTGAGCTCGGCCGTGCAGCCACTCCGGAGTCTGCACGGGCGGGCTCCGCTGGCTCTGCGGCCAGCCGGTCCCTCTTACCGGCGGCTGGGCCGCTGCGCCGCCATGGAGAGGGCTTTTCTGTGGGGTGGCGTTCCTTGAAAATACGCCTCGCGGCAGCCAATGGGAGCCTCGTTCCTTGAAACTATCGACGAGCAGCCAATGGGAGCCTATGTATCAAATCGATGCTACAGACGACAGGCTTCGCTCCATTGGCTTCGCTCCATATCGACGAAACGATATGAACCCTTGTCGAGCACATGCGTTTCTGCAGTGAAAGGGTATTTTAAGGCGGCATACTCGCTCGTGTGGTTTCGGCTTCACTCGCACTTAGGGTGAAGCAGAGCTTGCCTTCTGATACGTGCCCTCCTTTTCATGTTACTACTCGCCTGCTTACTGGAACGAAGAAGCTGGGGTGCTCTACGAATGCTTTTTTGGTGCTCAGAATTATCGAAAATATTTTGCGTATCAAGGCTTCGGAAAACTACCGCCAACGGAAAAAGATATCTTAGAAGCCTTCTCTTCATATTGCAAAAGTGTGACAACACCCAAGTGCAATACCTTTGATCCCACATGATCGTTGGACGTATGGGTCGGGCGTCATCGTCTAGATTGTATTAGCGCCGACTTTACTACGACATGAGCAACCCAAATACAGGGCCTGAAACACCGAGGTCGAAATCCACCAGGGAACACCTTTCTGACGGGAACCAGAGACTGCCGACGACTTCACGACCTGTATCAGCCTCTGCTGTCCAAAGCCAAGATGACATGCAACAAGATATGCCAATGAATGGAAAATGCGAGACTGAAACAAAACTACAGCTTCAGATTCTTCAAGTTACGATGAAGGCAAATTTCTGCTTCCCCCCCCCCAAAAAAAAAAAAAGAAACGAGCCCGAAAAAATGCTTTGATTCAAGCGCGCGAACCACCATTCATAGCGGCACAGCACTTTGCCGCACCGTCATACTTGTCCCACAAGATCTACAGACGAAGATCAAAGGCTTTAATCCCATCAAGCTAACAACCTCGTTATAAGCCAACTGTTCTGATGGAATTATAGACATTTATCCTAACGCAAGACTAAAGATCCTAGCCGTGGACACACGAAACTTCGAGACTACTGCTACCTTTCTCCGCATCACCACACTGTGTGGCGTTCAAGTAAGAGCCCATGAGCCAAAAGTGAGCAGCATGGCAGTTGTAGTCATTCATTGTGCGCCAGTTCACATCACCGAGAACGCGATTCTGGATTGCATAAAATCGGAATCGCCCGGAATCAGGGTGCGGAGGCTAGGAACATCCGAGTCGGTATCACTTACGTTCACAACTTACAATGCCCCAGAGGCTGTTAATATTGGATTCGTACACCACAAGGTGCTGCAGTACTATGAGAAGCCAGCACAATACAAGCTCTGTGATCGACTAGGACATGTCGCTGCAGCGTGCGTGTCTCCTTCCTGCATCTAATGTGGCACTAAGCAGGAGAGAACAGACTGCAGCTAGGCATCATTTTGCATCAATTGTGGACTTGAACACATCTCCACCTCACGTGAGTGTCGTAAATTGCGTGACGAAAAGGCTGTTGCTGAATATCGGCGCCATAATCCAGCGGACTACCGCACTGCATACGCCGCTGTCAAGCAGACGCTATCGTCTACCACTCCCGAGGCAAACCAGGAAATAGTTTCTGAAAGGAAGCAAAACCTGGCAGCTGCAACGAAGTCCTATAACCTTCCATGTAACCGATTCGTAATTGATTGGAACTATGAGCGCTTGCGTGCAAATCGCCGACAAGGAGAACGCATAGAAAGGCGGACGAAATATCCAAATTACCTACGAGCAGCTTGAAAGGTCCAAAGACACACAAGGCGGCACCTGCAGGAACATGGTTGTCAATGCTGGAAATCTCTTTGTGCTTTAATGGATCACGAAAAGCCCTTTAACATATGTGGATGATTGCACATGGACTAAAAACACCACCACAACAATTACGTCGATTTAAGGCTCGAGCTCTACAGAGTGTTCTGAAAAATGTATCCCCGAAGAGTTTAGTGCAACGCTCACTAGCTCATCAGCTAACGTACAGTATAGGTCCAGAATCGCTGTTGCAATTCCTCCCTCAACGGATGAACGAATGAATGTCCCGTTCACTATGCAAGAAATGGAAGCTGCACTCGACCAGTCAAATTCAAAATCGTCGCCTGGCCCTGACGGCGTAAAGTATTCATACCTAATTCACTTGGGACCGCAAGCGATGACGAGGCTCCACAGCGCTTTTCAACACCTCATGGGAAACGCGTCTTGTACCTGCCACATGGAAAAAGAGCAGGATAATTCCTCTATTTAAACTAGGCAAGTCAACGCTCAATATATCGTCTTACCGCCCCACTGCTCTTGCAAGCTGTAAGCTGACTGGAAGAAAATAATCCTCTTTCGCATCGAATGGTATCTAGAACAAAAGCGGTATTACCTAAATATTATGTGCAGATTTCGACATGGTCGAAACTCCATCGACAGTGTGATTGATATTGTGACCTCCATAGAACAATCCAAGTCGGAGGGACGTATATGTGCCGCGGTAGTTTTAGAAATCTATAGCGCATTCGGGTCCATCACTCATAGTGCCATTTTTTAATCTCTAAGAGAACTTGGACAGGTTGGTCTTACATATGGATGGTTAACCAGCTATCTCGATGACAGATTCATTTACATGTCAACCGAGGCCGGAGATACACGCCTCTTTTACGTAACCATAGGCATACCACAGGAAGGAGTGGTGAGCCACTATTTTAACTACCGCTCAAAAGTCTAGTGAAAAAAACTTCTTAATACAACTTGTGTTTCACTGTATGCAGACGGAATTTGTATGTGGACATCATGAATAACGAGATTGCGTGTACAAGCAAGACTTCAGCGAACATTGAAAATTTTGCATCAGTACTTAATACACTGTGGACTACAGGTTTCAACATCGAAGTCCGCTGCAATCGCTTTCAAGCGTCGAAGCATGAACAGCGACAGAGGCAGCTAGCTCTGCGTCTATCCACTAACCACGCCAACAAGAGCTCAGTGTTCTGACGTCCCCGCGCGCCTTTCGTTTCCTCCTCTCCCTCAGTTTCTACGCGTTCATGCAAGGGGTTAGATCAAGATACAATAAAGCATGCTCATTGTATTAAATTTCCTTTGGGTCTAATAACGCGGAAAACTATTGGGGCTCTAAACTCGTCAAACACAAAGTTGGGACCGAACTTCACGGAGCGCACCGATTGGACTATCACGACGATGACTTCGCGTTTTTGTCGCCGGCGTCCAATCGGCGCGCTCCGCGAACTTTTGGCTCCAACTTTGTGCTTGACGAATTTAGGTCCCCAGGGCCCTAAACTCGTCAAACACAAAGTTGGAGCCAAAGGTTCGCGGAGCGTACCGATTGGGCGCCGGCAACAAAAGCGCGAAGTCATCGTTGTGATAGTTCGATTGGTGCGCTCCGTGAACTTCGGCCCCAACGTTATGATTGACGAGTTTAGAGCCCTTGGAGTGCTGTCTTTCTAGAGAAGAGGGGGGGGGGGGTATTTCGATAGCAAGTTAACCTGATATCTTGGGTGACAAGGAAAACAAAAGTTCCGAAAAGTTAAAGGGACATGAATCGGGCGTTCAAAGAGCATCTGGCGTGAATTTATGTCGCGGCGTCGTAGCATCACGATGTACACGTTATGAACGTGCTGTCTGCGATGAGAACACCGAGCGCGACGTTCCACATGATAGCATCATGCTCACACTCTAAGAAATTTAAATCACCTACTTTACCGCAAAGCAGTGGTAGAGTTAACTATTTATCTGCGGAGAGAGCACGCGGAATGACGAGGATGATAATACGCTTAAACTTCAGAAAAAACGGTGTGCGTTGTGGCACCCAGCATGGACGTCCCATCGTGTTCAGTTCGAGGCGTACACTGATGTATTTTTAGGTCTTCACATATTTTTAGCTTCATCAGACGTCGGTTCCAGAGATTGGATCTCCCAATAGACCGATATCACCAGCCAGTGTCATTACGGCTGCCGCTGCCGCAATGCGTCGAATGAACTTCAGTGTTTTGTACGTGGGACAACCTCACTGAAGCACTGCGCGTTTAGAGCATGACGCGGCACAACAGGTCTCGAGAACTGCCGCCTGCCTCCTTTGAACTATAGTTATGGCGGCGTCGCACATGCGCCGAACACTTGGTGAGATCCGTCTATTGCTTTGCGGTAAAGATGACTCTTTATAGAGCTCGAGATTTCTTGGGGTGCAACGTGTCGTATTCCAGGCTTCGACTTTTGGCTGGAGCGTTTTTCAGGGGTTTATATCTTTGTGTTTTCACACTGGTGAAGCATTGCATAGACCTTTTCACCCTCCGTCGCATGGGCGCTGCCATTTTTGGAATCACGTGACGCGGCCGCAGCTTAAAAGGCCGTGTTCCAAAATTGACTCGATCTTAACTCCAGGGTAACGGTTTTGTACCTTGGAGTTCGATAACCTACCCGCGTCCAGCTTTCTTCTATCTGTGCTGTCACGTGACACGACCGGCCGGAGTAACCCGGATCGTGCTTGGCTAAGATTTGGAAAACAGCCAAGGTGCCGTTTCTTCGGCTCGTTGTTCCGCGCTCCCTGCGCGTCTTGGCGAAGACGTTGTCAATTCGTATTTTTAGTCGAGTTTTACCGCGCTTCTCGCCTTATGGTGCATTCACACTTGCGCATAACTCGCTTACGCCGAAGTGGATTCTACGGCGACGAAAAACCAGAGGTGTTTACATCTATTCCTGCCACCGGCGACGATTTTCTCGTTTGCTCGACAAGCTCACGGAGTCGCTCGCAGGACGTCCGATAGAATAGGCCGCGCTTGTTTCGCCACATGTGAAGAACCGCGCGAAGATGATCAAGTTCTACCGCGAAGAAGACAAGACTCCCACGATTCGGTGTTTCCTACTTGGTATGCAGCAGGGCACCCAGCGCAAATCAAAGAAGCAGCGGTGCACCGTCGTCGGCGGCGCTTCGCCCCGCATCCCGAATGAACGTACGATCCTTTGATTCAAGTGGACTCTTCCCGAATGAATAGCTGACCTCGTACAGGGGATTCGCTGGCTCTCCTTCGTTCCATGTTCGTTCCAGTGTTATTTCTTGTAACTGTAGAGGACTGGTGTTTGAAGAATGTGTGTTTCCTTCAATCCGGTTAAGGGTTTGGATGGCGTCGGACCATACGGCGTGTCGGACGCAGGCGGCCGTCGCAAAGTGATGCTGTTTTGTTTACATAGAACTCAAATAAACGCCACACGCATTACCTTTCGTCGTAAGGTATGTGCGTTTTATTACTTGAGTAAACTTTTTTTCGAGGAGGTGACGGGGATCTAGACGTTAGACACGGACCATAGGCGTAGACTTCGGGCGGGGGGGGGGCATCGGGGCTCGTGCCCCCCCTGATGAGATCCGGGGGGGGGGCGGCAGAGCCCCCCCCCTCCCGGGCCCGGGCCATGATCCTTACCGAGACGCTGTTTACGTGCCATGTAACGAGCTTCTAGTAGTGGCATGTAAACAAAATAACGCCCACGTTGCCTTTATTGACAAAATACATGGGAAACGGAATCCCAGCGTGCTTTCGTTGGCTTCAATCTCCAGTCCTGGCGAAAAGGTAACGCGCAGCACCCCCCCCCCCCCGGAGAACATCTCAGCCTGCCCCCCCCCCCCGGAAAATGGAAAGTCTACGCCGCTGACACGGACGATCACGTTAGCTAAGCGATCACCCTAAAAACCTCCAAGATCATGACCCTTCATTTCCCGTGCGCCCTACTAGCTGTGTAGAAGGAAATGCAGCCCACACATAAGAAGCAGCGGTGCCGTGGGCGGTGGTGATTCGTCAATGCCGCGAAAAGAATGAGCGTGCACGCTGCCTCCTACCTCGTCCTGCCAGGTCAATGTTTATCTCACCGTGAGCGACAGCATTGCTATACAAACAGGAAGGACCGGAAGAACGCAGCACGCAAAGCAACTTCCGGCAAGCACTGATTGGCTCGCGTCAGGAAAAATGTATCGCTGGGCGACGAAGTTTCCTCTCTGGCCGTTCGGAAAGATCCGCCGGCGACGAGCGCAGCGAAAATAAGCTCGTCGCCGAGGCCATTACGCCCTCAGAATTGTACGTGTAAACGGGCCATCCAGCGTAAAACACATATGAGCATTAAATCGCGTTGCTTCGTGCCGCTGGGCGGCGTAACCGTGACAACCATTGCTGTCATTGGTAGGGACCGCTTCTCATTCTCATTTATATCAATGATATTTCCCGAGGAATTGAATCAAAAATACTTCTATTTGCCGATGATTGTGCATTGTACAACGCAGTGTATCTGGTGAAACGGATTTCACAGAGCTTATGAGAGATCTTAAAAGAATTGAATCATGGTGTAGTAACAATAAGATGTCATTGAACGCTAGCAAGTGTGTTCATGTGTGCTTCACAAGAAAACATAATAAATTGACTCATCAGTACTCCATTAACAATGCAAATATTAGAATGGAACCATCTTATAAATATTTAGGTGCTAAATTTGCCGAAGACGGTACATGGACAACGCAAGTGAACAGTGTCGTTTCCAGGCCAGGCTGGGCTCTAAGTTTTTTACAGCGCAACCTTAAACATGTAATCAAAGAGTTTAAGGAGGCAGCGTATAAAGCGTTTGTCAGACCGATATTAGAGTATGCCTGTCATGTGTGGAATCCGTCTTACCAGGTTCGTATCAGTGCCGTAGAACGTATTCAATCTGTTGCTGCTCGGTTTGTCCTGGGTAGATACGATCGTTTCAGTAGCACAACTGAAATGAAAAAGGAACTGGGATGGGTGCATTTAAATGAACGGCGTAAAAGTGCTGCAGCTCAAATTGTTTTTTTTCCGATTTATCATAACCAAACAGGAATTTGTGCTGCAAAGTTCCTGCATTCACCATCTTACCGTTCTGCTCGTACAGACCATTGTTAGAAGGTTCAGCCGTATTCGTCCAAGACAAACATTATGAAACACTCTTTTTTTATTTTGCACGAATCATCGCAGAATGGAATTCATTACCGGCGGAAGTGGTGTGCCGCGAGACTGTGGATCTTCTTTTAATGCATTGTGACCCCTGCAATAATGTCTGTATAGGCGCTGCGGTTTTTTCATGAATAAAGAAAAACAAATTTCCTATAGTTACGCCATGCGGCGGTGCGATGCGATGCGATTTTTAATCACACGTGTTTCACGTTCTACAGTTTGTTTTGCACAACTTCTGCAGTTTCTTTTGTAACAAGTTCTGACTATGTTTACCGCCGGTGTACGGGATACGTATGAGGATTGAAGAGGCAGACGAATAAGCCTCTAGCGTTGCGTGCAACCCAATTAATAATGGCATACCAATTTCGATCACTAGTAGTGGCAGAACATTCGAAATCGGTAGCGCGACGTATATTTATTATAGCGCATATAGAATCATAAGGAGAGACAGAAGAATGTATTTATATATTATAAGGGTTCACCCGCTTTTGAGTTGTTCTCTCTCTCCTTGCTGCAGGGGCGCCTTCGGTGCAGGTCTTGCACCTTGGGTCCCTTTCTTCCATCTGTTCCATCGGTCCCAAAAATTCCCATTTCGCGGGTGTCAGAGCGGTTCCCGTCCCGAGTTTACGAATTCTGACAGTTTCCAATCTACCGTACCCATTTGGTTATGTATTCGATCGCCGGCAGTAGGCCCCGAAGATAGGCCCTTCTCGCCTGTCTGGCGACTTCGGCCTGCTCTTCAGGTTCCACTGCTTCGAACTTCGCATTCTCCCAGAATCATAAGGAAGGTGACGAAAATAGGTGCAAAAAGGAGTAACTATGCGTGTTTCCTGAAAGCACCGTGCTTTGCCTTCATAACAAATAAAAAAACAGATGCTTTTAGTTATATAAAGAAACTCATGAAGATGGGTAACAAACTTTCAGCGTGCGTTTGATTTTATCCTAGAAATAATAATAACGTCAACGTCAGACGATTCGTTTGTTCATCCAAAATATGTTAGAAGTTTTCAATCGTTGTTTGCAGAATAAGCATTCACTTGATTTCTTGAGTTATAAATTTAACACGTTCACTGCGTCGGGGGTCACCGGTGCGTCACACAACATATGCCAGCCGTGCGGCGGCGAATATTGAGTACTTCTGAGTAAGACAGGAGTGATATTAATGACAAAAATGAACGCCAGAGGAAACAATATTTTGCATT
Organism: Ixodes ricinus; assembly: GCA_037355805.1. NCBI lineage: Eukaryota > Metazoa > Arthropoda > Arachnida > Ixodida > Ixodidae > Ixodes > Ixodes ricinus. The sequence goes on from JAZHYW010036737.1 coordinate 16,335, forward strand.
CGACTTCATTAGCCATGACTAACCTCTGTGCTGGGTAAGACTTGCCGTAACCCACGACGCACCATATGAAAACAAATCACATCCAGTGCGGCGTACGGGGGTCGGCAGTGCACCACGTGATTCACATAACTGTTCCATCAAAGCGCCCAGACGGTGCTACCCTCTAAACCAAAGAAGCACTATTAGCGCTACCGGTATTCTTGCTCGACTAGGTGCAAGTCTTTTATTTCCGAAATGAGGTGGCACGTTCCCTTTTCGGCACACTCAACAACATGTCCGAGATGACATGCGGTGAAAAAGCTCTCCCACACGCTCGAGAAAGCTGATGCACCCCCACGGGAGATCCGAAGACGGTGCGTGGGTAACTAAATCGTTAAGTGAAAAGCACAAAGGCAAAGAAGGCCAGATTGACGGCGAGGGACGTCGCCACATTCTGTAGAGACTGTCAGGGGGAGCCATTTATGTTTCTGGCATGATTTAACACTGGGCACAATGAGAAGCCCTTGAATGCCTCTAAATCTCTCGCAGCTATTCCAAGGATGATGATACAGAAAGTCTTGCTTGAGAAAACCCTTGACATTTTTGCCATTTTTAGCGATTTGAGGTTCAGAAAGAATTGTAAGGTAAATAACACACGTTCGTTTGTTGTTGACTAGCGAAAGGGATGGTGCCTGGCAAAATACTACGAACAGCAGGTCGATTAACGCCATTACTGCGGCAAAAGCAAGGCAAACAAACTTACCTTGCTCATGAGTTCTGGAATTTGCGCGAGGTTTGTGATTGCATTGCATTCGGAATAGATAATACATGGTACAAGTTCAAATAAATTGTAAATCATTGCACTAACCCAGTTTGTCTGAAAAATTGATAAGAAAGCACAACCCATGGGTAAGACGTGAGATTATTCAGCCAAAGCGCAGAATCAAACAGCTGAGAAAATTGTCTAACTAGTCCTGAACTGCAGACTGCAGAAGTACAGAATACAAAACCAGGCTTTCCAAAGAATCGAGTGTCCTCAAACTGAAAATTAAAGAGGCAAAAATAAAGTACTCGACGTGACCCTTCACGAGTTTATGGAAACATCACCCACTAAATTTTGGAACTATATTAATCCAAAAGAGTAAAAACAAAACGGCTAGTTCGAGCTCTTCAGAGAGACAAATAATGACATTTGAGCACCTACTTTAATTCCGTTTTTACGGTTGACAATGGCAGAACAACGTTTCAAGCAATTAATGAAAACAGTGAAGTGTTGGAAGGATGAATTGCAATTCAGTTTCCCCGCTTAATTTAGCGAGAAAAATGACGTCACATGACTTGGTTTTCACGTCACTTATGAAAAAATCCTGTTTCTCCGCTAGATTTAGCGGGAAAATTTACATCACATGCCGAGGACGAGGAGGGGAAGTTACGGAGGAGGAGGAAAAAAGGAGAAATAGGGGAGAGGAGGAGGATGGAAGGAGGAGCGGAGAGGAGGAAAAGGAAGAAATAGGGAGGTGTAGGGGAGAGGAGGAGGGGGGAGAGGAAGAGGAGGAGGGAGTATGAGGAGGTAGAGCAGGAAAGGGAGGAGAAGGGGAGGAGGAAATGAGGGGAGGGCGAGCAGCAGAGGAGATGGGGAGGAGGACGAGGAGCAGAGGAGATGGGGAGGAGGATGGGAGGAGGAGAGGGTACGTAGGAGGAGGAGGGCATACCCTCCCCTCCCCTGCTCAAGAGCTGCGCTCTAATCTGGCATTACAGAGATTGTAAACGTCTTTTACTTTAGAGCGCAGCTCTTAGGAGCCCGTTTCCGGCTTCAGGGGCGTCGCCGTCGGAGTAGTAACCGTCTGCGTTGCATTATGGGACGTTTTCCCGCTAAATTTTGCGGGAAATTTTTTATCTAAATTTAGCAGGGAAATGTTACCGCAAAGTTTTGCAGAAAATTCAGCGAAAATTTCTCGCTAAATGGGAGGGGTGCAGGAGAGAGGGGAGGGGAAGGTTAGGAGGGGGAGGAGGGGCGTACCATCCCCTCTGTACCCTGCCCTTCTCCTCCTCAAGAGCTGCCCTCTACTTCGGCATTACAGAGATTGTAAACGTCTTTCATTTAAGAGTGCAGCTCTTAGGCGCCCGTTTCCGGCGTCAGCGGCGTCGCCGTCGGCGTCACCACGCGCGTTGCCCTATGGAACGTTTTCCCGCTAAATTTGGCGGGGAAATTTTTCTGTTAAATGTAGAGGGGAAATTCTTTTGCTAAATTTAGTGGGAAAATTTAAGAAAAAGTTTCCTCTAAATGGGAGGGGAGCGGGGCAGGAGGAAGGGTGCACATGGAGGGGAAGGAGGGGCATACTCTCCCCTCCGTACCCTCGCCTCCTGCTCCTCAAGAGCTGCACTCTAATTCGGCATTACAAAGAACTGTTAACGTCTTTCATTTTTTTCTTGTACTTTCTTTTAAATGACTCATATAAAATCGACAAAGCGAAGTATGTACAGCGTTCAGAAGTAAGAACCACTAGAAACAAGCACAGCAATACACTCGTTGAGCATTCCTTTAATAATAACAGCTTCAGATACTCACTTTTTCCTTCAGCTATAAGAGGCTGGAAGAAACTAAATACACAGTTTTGTTTTTTCATATATGCAAGTGTTGACTCGTTTATTGGTGCCATTAAAACCGACTTTTTTGTCAATCTACGAGTTTATATGTTATTTATTTTTGAAGAAAGACGCGCGTCTTTGTTTCTGTTGACCCTCGGTTACTTCCAATTTTATATTTGTGTTTCTTTCGTACCCTAATGCCTGCTTTAATCCCCTACAGGGATTGGCAGCATCCTGTAATAAACAAAAATAAATAAAAGGTAAACCGCTATTTGAACCACCAGATGGCACTAAATTTCGACGAGGCTCTATAGACAGCGTCTGAAGCCAAGAGCTTAGGGGTCCCTTCAATGGTTTTCTTTGAAAACTTTGGGACCCCCGTGTGAATAAGCGTAATTAACTGACATCTTGTTTACAAATAAAAACACATTTTGACTTGACTTGACTTGACTTGACTAATCCCCCTGTCGCGCAGAAGTTCCGGCTTTCTCCTTGGTCCTGTTCTAATTCCGATTACTTTTTTCATCGGGGAAGTACGGCTGCTGTCTCTATTGTCCAGGCGCGTATCGGAGTTGTCAGATGTCAGACAATAAGTAATATCCCCCCCCCCATTCAATTTGCTGGGAAACTTACGATCAATATGGCCACCCGGCCAACGGCGGCGGAAACAATGTCTCCAAGAATGTGCTGTGCCTATACGGTCTGCTGGAGACAAGCAAGCACTGCTAAGAGCGTATTGTCATGGCGCTATGTCGCCTTTTGTGCCTTTGCTATCACTCGCTAAACCAATCACGTACAGTAAACACGTCGTAATTCTTGGCTTTTTTTTACTTTTTACTTTTTTGTGCGTGATTTGCAAGCGGGCAAAAAGGACAAGCAAAATGACAATGAATTTTTTTTTTGCGCTGCTTGATTTGTTTTGTTTGGATCGTAGCATGGGTTGCAGACGGGCCTTATGTGAATCTGAATCGGTGAATCGGAGTATATCGTATACCGGAGTCTTCTAGAGAAAATAGTAATTTGGGATACGCTCTGCAAAAAGCTCGAGTTCTTTTTCTTTTTTTCCCACAAAGCACGGATGCAGCCAATCGCGGCGAACAATAGAAGCTTCCCAGCGAGTGACTGAGCTCAGAATGCGATTTGATCAAGACTAGAAAATACGACGTAGGGAGGGACAATGAGAAAGTAAAACGTCAAGATCATTGTCCTTGGGTACATCGCACGATCTTGGTCTATTTGTATTTTGAGCGTATTGTCAATGTCTGGCGCCCCTTCAAAGGTACCGTGAAATTAATTTTTGAGCTGGGATAGACGATTTTAGATGGATATTTTACTAATCCCGTATCGTTTAGTGACCCAAAGGAAAGAGGGGTTGATCCAGAAAATGAAACGCCGTTTTTCGACCTACCAAGATGAACTACGCATTGCAAAAGGCTGAAACTCCGTGAGAACGCGACGCTAGCGGTCGGTGGCAAAATGCGATAATTTGATAACATGACGCCACCTGGATCAAAACATGCGAGAGAAAAATAAGTTTTCTCTGTGAGCCGAGGTCCACATGAGCCCCATAATCACCGAACCAAGAAATAAGATTGGAGGCGCCTGTAGAATTCATTTTCTCGACAATGCGTGTGAGAAAGAAAGCAAACAATAACGTATTTCTGGCTGACAAGCTTATTTTTTTTACTGAAATGAATGTTACATGCGGCCACAATGTAATTTTTTTTTCTGACTGGATGAATATTAATCAAAAATAAACGTCAACTCATAAAACAAAAAGAAAAATGTTTCGTCTTTTTTTTATTTAGGTATCGTCATGTCCTCAAACTTTCGAGTTATGTCGCCACACTAGCGTCATGTTTTCACAGAGCTTTAGCTTTCTGCGATGTTTAGCGTATTTTTACGGGGCGAAATCTGTGTGCGTCCGTCCGTCGCGGCTGGACAGCTAAATTTAGCGGAAAAGAAAACCTGAATCGGTGTATAGTTGACTCTTTTTCTTTTGTTTCCAAACGCCATCGAGGGACACTGGCGGTCGCCATTCTTTTAGGGGGCACACGAAGTGCAGTGATTGGACCCACGTCCTCGCCGTACACTGACTCAGCCCTCGCGTCCAATACGTGCTCAGAGTGCGCGCCCAACAAAATGGCGGACTCCGATAATGGGCGAAACATGTACCTAGGTAATCTCGCGCACTCTCAAAACTGGTTTAGACACCGATTTCCAATCTTGCCCCTAAATTCAACGGAGAATGCTTTTTCTTCGAATACAACGGGAAAAAGTTTGAATTTCTGTATAGTTATATACGCCCATTCTCGTGCGTGCATAGGTGTCAGTATCTCGTATAAATTCATTGATATGGATTAAGAAACGCTGGGACTGTGTTATTATCCTCACGATTTCTTGGATTTTGATTCGTTCCTCGAAATCACACTGGCTTTGCAATCTTAATAAGATGTACAGGGTGTTCCTCAAAAAACATACACACTTTCTTTTTTTTTTTCACTGCAAACATAGATTGTACATCGCCGAACGCTCCTTTCCGGCCAAATGTAGCCCTAGAGGTCACAAACTAGATGCCAAAGTTTCATCCCTAACCGTTACCTTATTCAAAAGTTATAAGTGATTTTCTAAAATGTTCAATAGGAAAGGAGGTCCATTTTCGCCCGTTTTCGGTAGCGGTCACCATAGAGCTCCCTACAATATTCCATATCACTGTCGGCCGCCATTTTTCAATTAAAGTTTTCAGAAAATCACTTCTAACTTTTAAATAAGGTAACGGTTTGTGCTGAAACTTTGGCATCTGGTTTGGACCTCTAGCGCTACCTTTGGGCGGAAAATGAGCGTTCTGCACTGCGTAATTTCCTTTTGCGGTAAAAAAAAAAAATACTGTCTTTTTTATTTTTGTTTACACCCTGTAAACTTGGTACTTTCTGCGTTTTTTTAGACTGCAGCAACGATGGAGACAAACACTAAGAATCCTAATTAATCTTAAGACATTATTTCGTGTTTATTTGTTTTTCCAACATACACAAACATACGTATCATCGGGTTCAAAGGAAGTGCGAACAGTGACGGAACCTGGAGCCAACTGCCGGCGCAACTTCAAGCTTAGGTTGTGCTTGGCGAGGTTCAAACACATCGATGTAAGACGCACAACCTCGCAGCGCCCCAACTCCGATGTATTTGAACCTCGCCAAGCACAACCCAAGCTTGGAAGCTGCGCCGGTAGCGGGCTCGAAGTTCCGCCCCTGTTCGCATTTCACTCGCAACCGTACTATGGCTTGACGTCCGCCTAGACTCTCATCGGATAGAATGTCGAGTGTTTTAAAGAGGATGCAGAATTTTTTTAGAAAAATTTAGCTTCTCCTTTGAGGTTATATAACCTAATTTCAGAAAATTTACAATCACAAAAGGGCGCGGCACGTGAAGTCTAGTAGTTGGAGACGAGATGTTTCTTCTGTCCAGTAACGAACCTTGTTAGAGAGTTTTAGTAGATCGTACGCTGCGGAGAACGGACTCAGCGGGAGCGTGCTCAATTAATGCTTCAAATTGACGGCACGAGCTTCCGCTAGCAAAGCGTGCCGTTAAAATACGGTCTGCTACAAGTCTCGATTATGTCCTCTGGCTAATAGGAACCGTTTTTCCTCGCTCGTCTCGTTAATAGGGATACTTTGCCGAACTCGTTAACAAAACGACATGATAAAAAAAGGCAAAGTAGGAGCTACATTGTGATTACGCCACACAACTAAACAACCAAAAAATGCTCAGAGTGCAGGTGAGCAGTGTACTATAGAACATTATGTTAGTCCTTGAAACTAGAGAACATAATTGAAATAAAAAAGACAGACAAGAAGGGGAACAGACAGTGTCTACAACGTCTGTCTGTTCCTCTTTTTCTGTTCTCTTTTTGTCTTAACTACGTTCTCGCCTAATGTTAGGGTCCAACGTCGTAGCTAAACAACCGTACAGCTGAAAGTAACTTGAAGAGAAAAAAATAAGTCGCTCATTTAGCTGCTGCAGTCTGCACTGGGAATGGTCTATCAAGCAAGCTCGATAAGCGACTACACTTACTATACTTGTCGAAACAAAAAACGAAACACAATGAAATTTCCTTCGTATTTGGTTTGTTTCTTTTATTTGTTTTCTAGTGTGCGTCGCGAGACAGAAAACTTACCACGTGAACGCTGAGAGCCTGAGTAAGAGAGAAAAAGGAAGTAACGTTAGAACCACCAAATATGAAAGAAAATCGTCACTTCCGGTTAAAAAAACAACGAAAAAAAAATGTTGGGGTTTTGGTTTAATCGTACACACGAAAGAATAAACAAATACGACGAAACACAGAACATACCATCTTTCAAGTACCAACAACAAGAATGAAACAAAACCTTCCCCCAAAGGCGTCTACAAATCTTGGAAGGAGAAGGATAAAAAATGTTAAAAGAAAGGGAAATGTCAGACGGAAAAGAGTTAAAACTAAAATCCATAAATTTTGTGTTTGAAAATGAGACTAAAAGCTTAAAAATACAGTATCACGTCGGTGTGTGGAGCAGTCTGGAAAGTTCAGGTTTAAAAAATTCAACTTCTGTTCAGGGGTGCGGAGCGCAACAATATTTCTGCACCTTCACTCTCACTGACGAAAACAGAAGTACATGGGCCGTATCTTCAACGATCGTTGTCGTTTTTCAAAACAAAACACACAGCCCTCGTTCTAAACAAGAATCTCTTCAACTTTCACAACGAGAGAGAGAGAATGCACGTTTTTAAACAACACAAATTAAGTGTTCAAAATGTCCATGGCTTGATAGACCAAGGCCGTTTGATCTTCTAGTTACTCCGACGCCAACCAGGCACTCCCGGAAGTTGGAGGGGGGTTAGGGAGGAAGGGGATAGATACAGCAACCGGGTACTGTAGAAGGCAATGTTCTAGATTGGCGTATAGGGAGGGAGAGTTAGGGCAGGAGGGATCGGAACGGCGTCGAAAGAGGTGGAGTATAGCGGGAGTTAGAAAGCTATATGTTTGGATCTTTTAAGGATGTGGGTTTGCGTGACATCGAGATTATACTGGGGCCGAGGTAGGTGTTGCTGAGAGTTACGGAGCTGTTTATAGTGAGATTTGATTGAGCGTTTTGAAGATTAAAGCCTCATCGCGTGTCGGGGGCGCTAGGCCAGGGGATCACGACCGCCCGGATACGCATTTTGCGGGCGAGCTGATGAACCACCTCATTGCCTGCAATCCCTGCATGACCTGGGACCCACCGATTGGTGACCGAGGACGGGTGAAGTGTGTGTAGAACCGCCTCAAGGTCTGCTCGGAGATCAGGGGAGATTTTGCGCTGCTGCAATGCGCTAAACGCACATAGTCGCGCGATAAAAAAAAAAAAAACTGTAGCGTATTTTTTTTTAGGTTTAGCGAATATGTAACAAATAACGTTACTACGTTACTCGAAATAAATAACGTAAGTACGTTACACGCGTCCGTTTTTAAAATGTAACAAGTACGTTACTACGTTTCTGAGAAAAGTAACGGGTTACCGACAACACTGTGAATCGTACGTGATGATTTAAAGGTGAGGTAGTGATAGGCTGATTTTTTTTAAAGTCAAATAAGAACGTTTTAGAAAAAGTGACTTCTAACACTGAATATTTCTTTATTCTAAAAAAAAGAGTTTTAGTAATTTGGCTGAGGGTTTACTTAGACAGCTCGACGCTGGCCAACTTTCAGGTGCGGCAGCCCCGTCTTTCGCTGTAGATAAAAAATTTAGTCAGTGCGGTTCGACTGCTAGCCTGGGATCATTAACAAAAATGAAAGAAAACTAAAGAAGTGGCAAAAGGATAGCAAATACCAAGTTAGGATCCTCGAGATGATCAATTCCCAACATCTGAGAGTACTTAAAAGTGCACTTAACCATCCCGCATTTAATTAAGCAACACGTAATCGAAAAATCACTACAGGTCATTACAGCTATAACCACTTAGAAACTGACATGGCTTGCAGTCTACACTCTTATACGCACATTATTTTGAGTACGAAAAAGACCAACATGAACTGTTTTGCACAAGATAATATGTTTTAAGCCAAAAGGTCAACACCGAAAAGCATGACCACTGTAGCACCTTTATACAACTGAGGGACATAAACTTCTTCGCTTGAAGCATAAGCAAAGTTTAGTGTTGCAAAACGAAGAATCACGCAATTAAGGAAAGGAAGTGACAAAGCAAATCTTGCCTAAATGTCAACCAACCTTCAATAATATTTACTCTGCTCGCAATAGCACCAACACATCTTAAGCACATATCGTCTACGGTTGGTGTGATCAAAAAAACTATAGGAAGCCATGAAAGTCACGTCTGTCGCGTACCTTGAGTCACGTCGAAAACGAAAATACTTTGTACCTCGCTTCCTGCGCGTATTGCCGTTGATGGGGGCACCCAGGCACGCAGCAATAGTTGCCGTAGGACATCTTGCAGTCACCTGAAAGCGCGCTCCATTGCGCTGTCCACAAGCCAGTGGATAACTAGAAAATAAATACACAATACCAGAATTAAACAAAATACAATGCAACATACAAACAAAAAACGTAGTGGTATGCACCAAGAAACTGAGGGAGAGGGGGAGACGAGAGGGGACGTCAGAACGGCGAGCTCTGATTGGACCGATTAGTGGGTAGACCTAAAGCTAGCTGCCTTTGTCTCCACTGCACTCGTCGAACGCGTGATACCGCGAATCGCCGGCGTCTGGTGTTTGGCTTTCGCATATGAAGGCTTTCGACGAGTTCACTGGAGACAAAGGCAGCCTTTGTCTTCGCTGCATTCGCCGAACGAAACAACCTTACCGCTGAAAATAAAAAGCACCCCAATGTAGTATTTACATACCTCAAGCTCAGGATCGATGCCAAAAGGTTGCGGAGCTTGAGACGCGCCTGCGTGCCCACTGATATCTATTGTAGTGGGCTGGATCGCGCATCGAGACTTATCTTGTTGGAGCCGAGTGGCACCGCCGGCGGCCATAACTTGACACCAGCTAATGCATGGGACTCTACGGGAAAGGGGAGAGAAAGTGCCATCTCCCCCATTTCTAAGCTGTTGTCGGCAATGAAACTGTTTTGGCTGCTTTCCGGAAATCCTATCGAATAGCGTGTAAACAAACATTAAAACTGAGAGCCCTCACAGTCCTTATAAATGAAGGTTTCGTGGTGAAGAGTGACTCCACTGGGGGAAAAGTGTAGTGCAGTTCAATGAGACAAGAGGTTACCGTGGACTCGGAGTCGGTGACGGTTTTGATGAATTCGCTCTAGCAGACGACAAGCATGAAGGAATTGCTTCGCAGGATTAGCTCCTTCCCGGAAATGCGCTGTCAAGAGGGAACTTTTTCGACGTTCATTAACTTCTGGGCTTTTCTGAGGACGGTCATAGTGACGGCAAGTTTGTTGTTTACTCTGCTACAAGAGCAAGCTTGCCAGCTCAGCCGTGGGGGCTCAGGCACGTTTAATTTTTTAAAGAAAAGCTGAAGAGGTTCCTAAAAAAACGAGTTGGAGTTGAATTCTATAGTTTTTTTTATCCCATGAATCTGAATATCACGTTCGTTTTCCCCAAAAATGTAACTAAACGTAAAAAAACAAACAAAAAGAAACATCAGACCAGTCGTTACGTCATAAAAGGATATTTCGGCCGCCAAGCGGGTGTCGGTCGTGCCGACAGCGAGTGCAATTACAAGCTCGCCAGGCCTATTCCCCCGCACTGACACCAGTCGTGACGTCTTTTTTTTTTACCTTTTCGAAAATAGCAAGAGTGCGCGTGCACAGCTTTGATAGGCGCTGAAGATGCGCTAGAGTGGAGGTTCCGTAAACTCCTTTTATGACGTACCGCTCCGGGAAAGAGGGCCTTCAACGCTACTTCGAAAATAATTTTGTGCAGCCTCCGTGCACCAAGTTGAACAATTATCTCGATATTCGTGATCCTGGAGGCCAAATAAAGACGACTAAAGTGTTTTTTCTCAACCTCAGAACCGCTCATTATGTCGGGCTAAACGCCCGACATAATGATCGCAGCACATCATAAAATACTCGCCTTCGAGCACCGCGTAGAAGCTTCAATATTCCTACTTTTGTGTGTTTCTATAGACTTACGTCTATTGCTTGGTGTCAAGCAATGACCGCCGGTGGTGCCACCGACGGGCTCCCGATCCGCGAAGTAGCCTCTGCAGTATAGATCAGTGCTCGCGCCCCGACATGCACGAACCATAGGGGATTCGCTATCTGCACAGCATCAATCTGTGGGGTCACGTGACACTCTTGTGACGTCACCTCTCTATGTTACGCATCTCTGCCGGTGAGGACCACGTGACCTTCCCTTTCTTCACGCTTTGTCGATTGGCGTTATACGGCTCCGTCGAACGTCAAGCTGATCGCTCCGCGAGCGGGTAAACTGGGCCGCCGCGAAGCGCCGTTTACGGGTGGGCCAAGTGGGTGAACATTTTTGTAGTGAGCCGCCGCAGTCTCCCGCCGCGAAGCGGTGTGAACGCAGCGGAGGGTGGGTTAACACGCGTCCCCGTTATAACCAACAGTAATTCGTGACGCAGGAAAACGTCGTCGCCGGAGCATCACATGACCTTCGGTTGATGCTGTGCAAATAGTAATTCCCTAACCATAGAGATCAGTGCCCTGACCAGACGGTGATGTCCGTGAGGCTCGGGCTGCCGATACGATGACACTAATGATGTAACACACAATGATTTAAGGTCTTCCGATATCTCTACAAATATTATTAGACTAGGTTTATTAATAAAAGTGTTTGTTAACAAATTACTAGCAAGGACCTCAAAATATTTTTTGTTGTCAGGGCCAGGAGCGATATCTAGCGGTCGGCAGAGGCAACACTACAAGTCATGGAGGTAGGAAGCTTCTGGAGGTGGCATGAGGCCACCAGAGATGAAGCCAAAAGTGTGGACTTTTGGCTTCACCTGTTGTGGCCTTATGGCGCCTCCCAAAGCTTCCTACCTCAATGTTACAAATAATGGAGCAACTTCTACGTAGTATTTTACACCATGGAGCACTTATCTCGGACGCGAAGGGCTCCAAGTGACAGGCTCTTTACGTTTACTATATTACTCTATGGCCGTAGCATTCTTACCTGACTGATTGGAACTGCTCTTGCGACTAGGCCGGTCGTACGTTTCGCGGTACCGCAATACGAACTTTGTGTCATGGGTGGGTGGATGTTAATGGCTGTACCGTTTGTAATCGGCGTTAACTTCCGCCAGCTAGCCTAAGTCTAAAAAGAATTAGACATGCAGTTGATCACAAGGGTTGCCATCATGCTCGAGCCGGTAATTTTGGTTTCACCATATGCCCCCGAAAACAAAACTCTGAGATAAGGTATCTACAAAACTACACAAGGCATCGAGGGAAAAAAATGACACATCGTAATTCAGGGAAACTTTCTTCACTAAAAAGAGGCTTGACCCTAAAGTCGGTAAATTGTACCGGAGTTACCCTTTAAGAGTGGCGCCGACTGCTCTAACATCTTACAAAAAAAAAAAAACCTGTTTTCTTTACAGCTCATCTGTATTTAGTTTTATTAGTGTCATTCTAGAGTAACTGCGACTGTAGTCACAAACATCTTCAGAAGCGAAGGGCGTGGCGACTCTCTGGCATATCATTATCGCTCCTCAGCCAATGAGTTCGCAGCGTTTACTGATAAGAAAGCCGAAGACCAATCAAGACCCAGCAAGCACGAAGATAATAAGCCTAGCAACGCGTTACACTCTAACAAATATTCTGCAAGTTCACAGTCCCTTCGGAACACGGAGACAGCCAATCACGGTCAACAACAAAAAAAATAACAATAAGAACAATGAACTAAAGGCCAAAGCCACGGGCCGCCAGGTCCAATCAGGTTCCACACTAAACCATGACATACTTAGCGTTGATTAGGGGTGGACGAATAATGCTCCTAACCCAGAAGCACTGCATCATTTCAATATCATAGACACTGCAAGAGCCTCTATGTCGTGGCTTTCTTTGCAGTGTAAAATTGTTGAGTCACTCAGGGCTATTCGATTTGAACCACTGTCCGCCAGTCTTCATCAGTGATTTGAGATGCGGGCACCGATACGTGTATCGAAGTGAAATACCGTACCGCACAATTTCTAAGAGGCCCGTGATTGAATCTGGTGGTCCGTAGCTTTGGCCTTTAGTCCATCGTAGGACGAGACAAAGTATACCATGACGAAAACAAAAACAAGGTTAACAACAAGAATAACAGCAATAACAACAAGTATTGTAACAATAATAATAAGAATATAATAATACTCTTTATTTGCAAATTAACGTCACCCAATGAAGTAATGGGCAACACCCATTAAAGTAATTAAAAATACCAGTGAATGGCAGTTAAGGGACCATTCTACAATAAGAATACTGTGGCATGCGCAGGAAAATTGAGCATGAGGTTCAACTTGTTCATTATCACTGATCACATGGCATTTGTCAGATCCAATCACGTTTTGAGCTTTGTCATTTTCTTGGATCGTTTTATTGTTCACTCTGATTTGCTGCCTTTGTGCTCTGCGAAAAAGTGAAAACCATTTTTTTTAGTACGAGTGCCAGTTGGAAATGTTTTTTTAAAAACAATACTTAAAAGCTTACCGGTGAATACACGCAATAGGCTGTTTACATAACTAGGGCCCAGGAGCACTCACGGCTGCCACACTTCGTGTTGACGGCACGAGAGGGAGTCACTAAAGCATGGGCAGCCGTAGCACATGCATCGCATTACACTTGCTGCGCTACTGGCGTTGTCATCATCGTTGTGGTCGTAGTCGATTCGGCAAGTTGCACTTCATTCGGCATAAGCGAGAGGAAACACGAGGGAAAGATCTGAACGGGAGCCAATTCGCGCTGACCGCCAAGCCAAACCTGCTTGCCGAAAGCCTTCGGAACGCTCCCCGCATCTTCCAGCCCATGCTACCGCAGCGCCGCCGCGTACATCCAGGACCTTTCCACGCTCGCCGCATCACAGCAATGCATGGCTCGCGTCGGCGCCTGATCTCACTACCCCTCCTCTAGTTCACTGTAATAACATCTCTGCCCACTGATCTCTATAACAATTTGGTGGGTCGCGCTTTACTGCTCCTTGGGGGCGGCCACCGGAAGTTCCGAATCGGCCATCTTGAGCCTGTGTATATCTGCCGGGTGAAGCGTTGCAGAGGCTGGGCGGCTGCGTGCTGAAAGACACGTTTCGTCGACATTCGCTGATTTCTTTTAAACAATGTGTAAGCAGTTGTAACTGCCTTTGAGAACCCGAGAAAGATTTTATACGAAAGCCCAGCACCGCAGAGAAGAAGGCACAATTCGTCTTAACGCGTGTTTTGCAGTCAGGAGGCGTGATCAAAGGACAGGCCTTGGCCCGTCTCTGTGCCTTCGCACGCTTGGATACCGATCGAGAATCGACGCCGTGTTCACGTGTTAAACCCCGGGAAAGTTCCGAGCTCTGTCGCGCGTACATGACTTTGCTGCATACATATCGGTCGCGGAGTTCTGGATTGTCCAGCTGTTCTGACGAGTTGCTATCACTGAAATGTGGATGTAGTTGTAGTAGGTTACAAGTCAAGAAGGTAGCGGCAAATGCCCTTCAAAGGGAATCATATATAACTCCGCCACTTCCGCATCCATTTGTGTCCCACCATTTCCGTGACGTTGCGGCCAACGCACGAGGAGGGTCTTGCTTTTCTGTACATATTTGCTTTATCTTTCGACTTTGACTTAGCATTGTGGAACCACGAGAGGGAGATTAGAGTCTTCCCTCTCCGATCGAAACAAAGACGATTTTCGGGGATTAGCTTCCCCTTCGATGAATACAAAGGCTGCTTTCAGGGCTCGGTTCCCCCCCCGATGAATACAACGGTCGAAGACAAGTTCGCACCACTCTGTGGCCATTATCTATCCATTGAAGCGGAACAAGGAGCGTTTCCAGTGAACTCTTCTTTCGACTGCGGAGGGATTTCAAACCGGCGCATCACGCTTGTGGGAGGAGCTTCTCCTACCTTCTTAACTTGTAACCGACTATAGTAAGAAAAATAAATCGGTGGCTACTATCATGCACTATCACCCATAGATATGATCTAAATCTACTCGAATGGATCCCAATAGACACTTTTCAGAAGTTCGCGCCATCGCCTTTCCGGCGTTGTTTGATCACGCAATCTGAGCCTGTATTCGACATTGGCCTGAGTCAGAGTTCGGCGAGGACTGAAACAGAATCAAGCGCTTCGTAACATGGATGGATGGATGGATGATAATGGCTATACCCTTTGTAACGAGCGGCAGCTTGCGCCATCTAGCCTAACATTTCGTGATTCTTTTTTTTAATGTGTATAGCTTTTATTAAAACATCACGACCAGCAATGTTGTCTGATGGTCTTTTGAAAGTGATCTCTTACTCACGAAACATGGCAACAAAGATAGAGCAACGGAGTGGAGCAGCGCTGAACGGGAGGTAGGTTTTCGGGTAATTTGCTAGTTTAGGCCAACGTTCCAGAGTGAAACAAACCAGCCGTCGGATGACCAACACAAGATGTTTTTCGCGTAAGGGTCGTGAAAATATTAGGAGCTGGAGAAAATCAACCATCTGCGTGTTCAATCCTTATTTTGAATTAGTTTTTCTTTCACGTTCCGCTTATTGGGGAACACGGCGAGAGAGCCAAAATATGCACCTGATCACGACGCCACCATCTCCTTCCGCACAATAAAGTCCGTCTCTTATGCAAGGTCGCCGTTTGAAGCTAGAGCCGTGTATAGAGAGAGTTTGGTCAATGGGAGGCGCGGGCAGAGCCAGGACGTGCACCATGCAGACGCTGAAAGAGGGCTTGACTATGCTCTCTTGGTCAACCAGAAGCCGAAAAGAATCCCCTAGTGGTGGTAGCGAGCAACATTTGTAATCCTAGGTATGTGGTTTGTATAAGCGCGTAAAAGTTAAGGGTAGCAACCCATGCCGGTTGAAAATAGGGTGCACGTGATGGTCCGATTATGATCATGTAGAAAGATGTAAGAAACGAATGTGGCCGCTCAAACTTCGTTTTGCTCGGACAGAGTGTGACCACTCGGATGGAAGATTCTCGGCTTTTGGCACCTGGCGTACGGATTATGTCGATCGTTCAGCTAGTTGCGCTCTTCCACCATGATCCATCATCTTGGATGACCGTGAATGAAACATCACGTGCACCATATTTTCAGTCATTGAGAGTTACTTTGACGCCCTTATTGATTTTGTTTCTCGCGATTACCATCAGGGTATAATTTCCGGCTCCTGGTTGCTACATTCAATTTGTGAGACGCCCTGGAACACGCCCAGCCCATTCCGGCCAATAATGCCCCCTTATTTGTCTTCTATACTTCCCAATGAATGGCCAAACTCTCTACAGAGCCGTATATGTAGAGTTTGGCCAGTCATTGGGAAGTTTAGGAGACAAATCAGGAGGCACCATTGTCCAAAAGCTGGATGAGCGTGTTCCAGGGCGTCCTCATAAATTGAATGTGATCAACCAGGAGCCGGAAATTATACCTTGGTGGTGGTCGCGAGAAACGAAATTAATAAGGCCGTTGGAATAACTCTCGGTGACAAAATATGGTGCACGTGATGTTTAAATCACGGTCATTCAAAGTCGTGGTGGAAGAGTGAAACTAGCGGAACGATTGACATAATCCGTACGCCAGGTGCCAAAAGCCGAGAATCTTCCACCCGAGCGGTCACACTCTGTCCGAGAAAAACATAGTTCCAGTGGCCACATTCGTTTCTTACATCTTTCTACATGATCATAATTGAAACAACACCTGCACCCTATTTTCCAACCATGAAGGGTTACTACATTTGACTCTTACGCGCTTATTAAAACCATATACCTACGACTAAAACTGTTTTTCGCTACCACTACTAGAGAATTCTTTTAGGCTTCTGGTTGGCCGAGTGAGCATGTCAAGCCCTCTTTCAGAGTCTGGTGCACGCTCTGGCGTCTCTGCTCGAACCTCCCATTGATCGAACTCTCTCTATACACGGCTCTGACTCTTTACATGTACGGCTCTGTCTGAAGCCAGAAACAGCCGCGCCATAATCTGAATGTCGTCTGCTACCAACGCGGCAACGCTTGCTTGAGCTCCAAGCTAAGCTGCCAATACAGCCCGCGCTGTGCATGGTATCACCTCGCTTCCCTCGTGGAATTTTAATATAATCTAAGGCCCCAACGTGCACGAAGCCACGTCGTAACCACCAAAAGTTTTACAGGCGACCGCTTTCCGCTCTTAAAATCGACCTCCACAACCACTGATCTCTACTATAGGGGGCTGGATGGCGCTTAGCTGCTCTCCGAGCAGGGCGCAAGTGAAGCCACCGGAAGTTTGATGCTTGTCCCGGAAGTTGGGCGTGCGCTGGGCTTCCTAGGGCATTCAGTCGATATTTTGGACCATGCCTTTTTGTGTCTTTGATTGGGTTTTAATACTCCCGTTCTGGATTAAATCCCGAGAATGAGGCTTTTGAACTTGGGACACATTCACACTTGATCAACTAGAACCTCAAAATGTTTACATTGAATGGGTTCCCACGATACTTCTCGGGTCTGTATGCGCTCTTACTGCCCAACAAGCAGGCTCTCTTGAGGGAACAAGCGAAAATCCAGCGCCCTTGACGCTTTTCGAACCAGCACTCAGAATGGTTACAAAGCCTGCCAAGCGCTCACTTCCGGGGCAAGCCGCTTACTTCCGGTGGCTTCATACCTGTTTGCTCAATGCGCCATCCAGCCCCCTCTAGTGGAGATCAGTGTCCACAACGGTGGGTCCGACTTTGGCTAGCGTTGCCGCGTTCACGCTAGCAGACGACTTCCGAAAAAAATGGCGTCTTTCGTTGCTGGCTTCAGACGCTGCGTTCGCGTGTTCCTCCATAAAGAAGACGCTTTATAACATACGAGTTTTATCATGCGGAAGGAGACAGCGGTGTGGCGAGATCAAAGGCGTCCTTGGGCTTTTTCGCTGTGCTTTTTAATAGGCAGAACGTGAACAAAAGGAGTTCGAAATAAGGACTTGACGCTGAGGGACGATTTTCTCCAGCGCCTAATATGACGATCCTTACACAAAAAAAGTATGTTTTTAACTCGCAATTTGGACGAAGCTGCTTGTACTGCAACATGGGCTAAACTACCGATGTGACGGTTTGCGAACACACTTTATAAAAGTCGGTTCTGGCCCACGAGTGCCACAATTTATCAATACAGTTGTCAAAGTATAGAGTAAAACACTGCTTCAAAGGCACATGTACCTGCACGCACGTTACCCTCGCGATTTTTCCCCCGAAAGGTTAACACGGTGTCAATATTTGATCGGTATTCAAGTGTACGAAGGTACAGAGATGCGGCGCTTCGTTTTGTCATAGCGTATCCTTTGATCACGCCGCCTGAACGCAAGACTTGCGTTCCACAATTTGTACCTACTTTCCTGCAGTTCTGCGCTTTCGTAAAAAAAATCCACGTGTTTTCAAAACAAGTTACGACCGTTTACAAACGATTTTCAAAGACTTCTTCGGCAAATGATGGCTAACAAGCAGAAAGCGTGTCTTTCAGCACGCAGCCGCCCAGACTCTGCAACGCTTCACCGGAGAGATTTACACAGGCCCAAGATGGCCGATTCGGAACTTCTGTGGGAGCCGCACTTGTGCTGCAGCGACCAAGCAGGGATGAGCGATCCAGCGAATTGTCAGAGTTCAGTGCCTGTGGCATACTAATGGCGACCCTATGGTAGCTGATAAAGGCAGCAGCGGATAAGGCGGGGCCTGTTCATTCGAAGCGTCAGCATAATGTGTTGCTGCGTCAAGGTTTTTGATATAAACCACAGATTTTGAGATGATGCAAGTAAAAGAATGCAATGAATACATTAATATAATAATCATTTCTCCATTACACTGAGACGAACAACAATTTCAAATATATCTTACGCTTTCCGCCACCATCCCAAGCGCGATTAAATAAAACAAATTGTTGTATGTTTATACAGCCGGACGTTAGTCTGCCTCAGTGGGCGTCTGGTGTTTCAGCTGCATGCATGAGCAATTTAGCCAGTGCGGTACAACCGCTAACCTGGGGTCTTTAACGTGCACCACGCGATTGGGGACTGCAGATGATAATAACGATGATGATAATGATGATCACTCGATGGATGGATGGATGGATGGATGAATCCGGCTGAGTCCTTTGGATAAGGCGGTAGCTTACATACCTAGCCATGTTGTTTTGCCATTTAAGCGGTCTTTAGTGAAGATGATGCATTCTGCTCGTGAAAAGAGAGTATTCAAAAACCCGCTGCCATTGGTTAATAAAGTACTGTTTTCTCTTTCCATATTCAACAAATCATCTTGGGTTATCTTCTCACCTCTTGAAGTGTACCATTGCTTTATCTATGGACCAATACGACTTTAAATCTAGCATTTTGTCTTCTGATGACAGAGGTGGAGGTCTTTGATGAGTATCAGGTATGTTGTTGTCTCCTCTCTACCGGCAGCTTTGCTGGCATTCATTTTTCTATTTTTCCAATATGA
Source organism: Ixodes ricinus (assembly GCA_037355805.1). NCBI lineage: Eukaryota > Metazoa > Arthropoda > Arachnida > Ixodida > Ixodidae > Ixodes > Ixodes ricinus. The sequence continues at coordinate 35,478 of JAZHYW010036737.1, forward strand.
ATCTGGTTCTTAATTTTGTCACCTCAAACAATGACCTGATTGTCTTGATGCTGCTGGCAATAACTGGCGCCATTTCTTCTTTCCAGGTAGTGTTTGTAGCATTCTTAACCATGGCATGGCAAAAACGCGGTTCTGTTCTTGAAGCCGGTTATTTTTTGGAAGTTATCTCAACAGTATTGAAGACAGTAGGTGTGGCAGCAGCAATATTGAATCGTTGTTGATATACATGTTGATCTTCTATCCTGCTAACACATATTTTGATACGACTGTCGGACGGTGTATTTAAGTGATGCTGAGTAATGGTATCGGTGATGCCTTAAAAGAGCAACAAGATGACGCAAACAATTAACAACCTAATTTCCTATTTTACCTGTCTTTCGGTTTCAGAAAAATATTGCACTAATGAGTCAGCTCAATTTTCTGGTGACGTATTTCACTAAACGCCACCTGGATCGGCTTTAGAGAGCATCTTTCCACAGAGCGTACCCTTTTCCGTACAGAAGAATTTATTGGAAAACTTTGAGGGAATGAAAGCTAGTTTTAGGAGTATTTATACGTTCACCATTGCTAGTTGTTTAAACCATAGTATCCTGCAAAACTGAACCGTTATGGTTTTGCGGTCGTGCTTATTCTTTTAGAGTTCATGCCCCACAACATAGACACAATATATTGCATTTAAATGGTTTTACAACAACCAGTCCGACAGATTACTTCGGGTATTCCCAGGGTAGTATATTAGGTCCGCTCCTATTCAACATGTATGAATAAATCATGATTAACATAGATGAAATGAAACTTATTATGTATACGTGTCCTAAAAATACCTTTTTCTATGACTTGAGCCAAACTACTTATCAGTCACAATAAAACATTATCACAATTAAATTCATGAGGCAAATGAAAACTCGCTGAAAATTAACACAAGCAAGGCAAAGCATTACTGTTTCGTCCTAAGTATAAATAAATCTCTTTACAATACTAGCCTTATCTGTTAAATGTACTATTGACATTGTGTTCTTTTAAAAAATACACTCAGCGTTATTTTTCTGAAAACATGTTGTGGGACTCCCACGCGTAAATCATCATCAGTAAATTTATCTTTTGCATCGTCGGGTGGTTTAGTCGTAATCACCGCTCTTTGCCATTCTGGCACGACTGCTGATATACAACTCCCTTTCCCTACTCATCGCCAGTTGTTGTCCTCATTGTAGAACGCGACCATCTTTCTCGTTTGATGAATATTTTTGCTCAAAAGAAAATAATCAGAATTGTAACTTTATGCCTTGTACTCCGTATGACTCTCCTTTACCAGCTTTTTACGCACGATGCTATTACCTGCATAATTTATAATTTGGTTGAGCGTTAGTTTTAAAACGAAGAAAAGAATTCTCACTAAGCTGAACTTTCGGCATAATAAAAATGTTCAGGCGTATCCCACTCGTCCTTTTTTACCTGGGCTGGAAGATAGTCCCTCTACAGAAGACAATTGGTAAACAAATATCAAACACCTACCGTTTTTTTACTCAACAGCCACTGAAATGTGGTTGGTATGGCTAAATAAATGTTAATTGTACATCACGCTAAAAAGGTAATCATGAATGACAGTGAACCACTGTATTTCGTTCTTTATTTTGTCTGTTTTACCACCTTTGCTTATTTATTGTTCTTTGCCGTCTGTTTTTGCCTCTGT
>JAZHYW010036738.1:0-20886 GCA_037355805.1 Ixodes ricinus
ACTTTCGTTTTATGTATTCTACAGTCATAACGTTCATGTCAAATTAAAGAACTAGTTTCAGACTATACATTAATGTGTCGATATTACGTTTATTCTTACTTATTAGTTACTTATTCAGCTCTTAATTGAACACAGTACCTGATATTGAAATTTTCTTTCTTGAGTTATAACGTCCCAACGCCGACGCTAATTTACGTGAGTGTTCTGTTCTATATAGTGAATTACAAAATGAAGCAATAAATTGTACAGAGAAAGTATATTTGAAAAAAATATTAAACTTCAATTATTTATAACTTCAATTATTACGAAGCATCTTTTGATATTACATTTCCTAAAAATTGCATATCGATAAATTACACAAGTTTATTATTCAATCTTAAATTTTCCCTTCGGTTACGATAGGTTGCGCTTTTCTAATATCAAATACAAATGGCGACACGTGTTCAGGGATAGCTTGATTTGCATTTGTCGTCATGTGCCGCTTGGAACGCCACCGGAGAGACAGAAATGGCACCAGATGTTTGGGTGTCAGATGCCTGGATGCCCGCCGTGAGCTAGCCAGAGATGTAAGAAGAACAAGCGAGAGGCGGCGAGTGGACCACAGCTGCTTTTGCGCGCGTTTCCCTGATCATTGGAATGCCCAAATAAAATGGACGTCGTGAAAGTGATTCCGGCGGTTGCAATTCCACCATGTTTGCAAATTTAATATATTTTTTTTATTGCAGAAATCATTTTCGCAATCATCGAATCTGGAACGTCGCAAACTATATTTTGTTTTGTTGCCGTCTAGGTGGCTTTTACGCGGGAATAATTTTTAAAAATGTGTCGGTGGCTCAGAAGCAAAGCGCTGACCAACGAAAGTTCATTTGGTAGGTTTGAATCTCGACAGAGGTGCCCGCAGTCTGACGGAGGCCCATTACTGAGAATTCGCCCTTAAACGAAGATTTCGGTTGCACGACAAATCTCCAACCAACCAAAAAATTACCACGTTTTTTTTTTGTATGTGTGTGTGGCGCGTTAGATGTATTTTATTGGATTGACGCTAAGACCTTAATCTTGATTTCGCTTTACCTTAGATCATGGCGCAGCCAACTCTACGGTTTGATGAATTCAATCCAGCTGTGCCAAAATTGCACCGTCACGTAGTTCGTTATTTTTTGTCTTTGTGTGATCATCGGAAGTGAGCGAATGGAGTGACCCTTCCGATTCGCTGAGACGAATACCGTATTTTCCTCGTGTTCAACCGGATATATACTTTCCTTGTTTCGTTACTATTACCATTGTATATAAAATTAATGAGCATGAAAAGCTTTAAATGACGAACACGCGGCAAAGAAAATATATTTCTGAGATTTTATTTTAGAAAGATTATGTTTTTGATAATCACTGTAAAACTGGAATACTTCAAATCATGATTTCAATTATGTTTAAATCCACAATTGAGACTATTTTGATTTCTATCCTCTACCATGCTTCGTACGACCTTGCACAAAATTTGGAGATAAAGTATAAGCGCAATTTCAGAAAACGCTCGAGGTACTCCAAAGCCATCCTTATGACTTGTGAATGCGAAAGCATGTATGTCGTTCTTGTATCTCGCGTTGTTGGCGGCACGGAATCGGCTGCAGGAATCGGCTGGGGCGCTCGGGCGGCGGCACGGCCGCCCAAGCCATGCCGCCGCCCGAGCGCCGAATCCTGCGCGCTGGCGGCGCGGGCACGCAGCGCCATGGGGTTGCCCTGATTGAAACTAATGCGCGGCGGCCTCCTTCGGCTTCATTTACTTGCCGTTTTGCGTGGCTTTTTGTGCGGCTTCAAAGCTGGGATGCTTCAGATCGCGGCTTCACGAATTCATCTGCCATTTGGCGCGGCTTATGACGTCGGCTCGCTCCATGGGGCAGGTAATGCTTTCGCAGTAAAAAATTCCGAGGACACCTAAGCACTTATGAATTGTGAATGCGAAAGCATGAATGTCGTTCTTTCGCTCCTTTAGCTCGCTACTGCCGAGGTTGCGGCCGACGGCCGAGCGCGCGCTCTCGTGAAGTGGCCGCGCGGCGCTGAGCTCGGCCGTGCAGCCACTCCGGAGTCTGCACGGGCGGGCTCCGCTGGCTCTGCGGCCAGCCGGTCCCTCTTACCGGCGGCTGGGCCGCTGCGCCGCCATGGAGAGGGCTTTTCTGTGGGGTGGCGTTCCTTGAAAATACGCCTCGCGGCAGCCAATGGGAGCCTCGTTCCTTGAAACTCGCGGCAGCCAATGGGAGCCTATGTATCAAATCGATGCTACAGACGACAGGCTTCGCTCCATTGGCTTCGCTCCATATCGACGAAACGATATGAACCCTTGTCGAGCACATGCGTTTCTGCAGTGAAAGGGTATTTTAAGGCGGCATACTCGCTCGTGTGGTTTCGGCTTCACTCGCACTTAGGGTGAAGCAGAGCTTGCCCCCTATCGTCATGTTACTACTCGCCTGCTTACTGGAACGAAGAAGCTGGGGTGCTCTACGAATGCTTTTTTTGGTGCTCAGAATTATCGAAAATATTTTGCGTATCAAGGCTTCGGAAAACTACCGCCAACGGAAAAAGATATCTTAGAAGCCTTCTCTTCATATTGCAAAAGTGTGACAACACCCAAGTGCAATACCTTTGATCCCACATGATCGTTGGACGTATGGGTCGGGCGTCATCGCTAGATTGTATTAGCGCCGACTTTACTACGACATGAGCAACCCAAATACAGGGCCTGAAACACCGAGGTCGAAATCCACCAGGGAACACCTTTCTGACGGGAACCAGAGACTGCCGACGACTTCACGACCTGTATCAGCCTCTGCTGTCCAAAGCCAAGATGACATGCAACAAGATATGCCAATGAATGGAAAATGCGAGACTGAAACAAAACTACAGCTTCAGATTCTTCAAGTTACGATGAGGGCAAATTTCTGCTTCCCCCCCCCCAAAAAAAAAAAAGAAACGAGCCCGAAAAAATGTTTTGATTCAAGCGCGCGAACCACCATTCATAGCGGCACAGCACTTTGCCGCACCGTCATACTTGTCCCACAAGATCTACAGACGAAGATCAAAGGCTTTAATCCCATCAAGCTAACAACCTCGTTATAAGCCAACTGTTCTGATGGAATTATAGACATTTATCCTAACGCAAGACTAAAGATCCTAGCCGTGGACACACGAAACTTCGAGACTACTGCTACCTTTCTCCGCATCACCACACTGTGTGGCGTTCAAGTAAGAGCCCATGAGCCAAAAGTGAGCAGCATGGCAGTTGTAGTCATTCATTGTGCGCCAGTTCACATCACCGAGAACGCGATTCTGGATTGCATAAAATCGGAATCGCCCGGAATCAGGGTGCGGAGGCTAGGAACATCCGAGTCGGTATCACTTACGTTCACAACTTACAATGCCCCAGAGGCTGTTAATATTGGATTCGTACACCACAAGGTGCTGCAGTACTATGAGAAGCCAGCACAATACAAGCTCTGTGATCGACTAGGACATGTCGCTGCAGCGTGCGTGTCTCCTTCCTGCATCTAATGTGGCACTAAGCAGGAGAGAACAGACTGCAGCTAGGCATCATTTTGCATCAATTGTGGACTTGAACACATCTCCACCTCACGTGAGTGTCGTAAATTGCGTGACGAAAAGGCTGTTGCTGAATATCGGCGCCATAATCCAGCGGACTACCGCACTGCATACGCCGCTGTCAAGCAGACGCTATCGTCTACCACTCCCGAGGCAAACCAGGAAATAGTTTCTGAAAGGAAGCAAAACCTGGCAGCTGCAACGAAGTCCTATAACCTTCCATGTAACCGATTCGTAATTGATTGGAACTATGAGCGCTTGCGTGCAAATCGCCGACAAGGAGAACGCATAGAAAGGCAAACGAAATATCCAAATTACCTACGAGCAGCTTGAAAGGTCCAAAGACACACAAGGCGGCACGTGCAGGAACATGGTTGTCAATGATGGAAATCTCTTGTGCTTTAATGGATCACGAAAAGCCCTTTAAATATAGGATGATTGCACATGGACTAAAAACACCACCACAACAATTACGTCGATTTAAGGCTCGAGCTCTACAGAGTGTTCTGAAAAAATGTATCCCCGAAGAGTTTAGTGCAACGCTCACTAGCTCATCAGCTAACGTACAGTACAGGTCCAGAATCGCTGTTGCAATTCCTCTCTCAACGGATGAACGAATGAATGTCCCGTTCACTATGCAAGAAATGGAAGCTGCACTCGACCAGTCAAATTCAAAATCGTCGCCTGGCCCTGACGGCGTAAAGTATTCATACCTAATTCACTTGGGGCCGCAAGCGATGACGAGGCTCCACAGCGCTTTTCAACACCTCATGGGAAACGCGTCTTGTACCTGCCACATGAAAAAAGAGCAGGATAATTCCTCTATTTAAACTAGGCAAGTCAACGCTCAATATATTGTCTTACCGCCCCACTGCTCTTGCAAGCTGTAAGCTGATGGAAAAAATAATCCTCTTTCGCATCGAATGGTATCTAGAACAAAAGCGGTATTACCTAAATATTATGTGCAGATTTCGACATGGTCGAAACTCCATCGACAGTGTGATTGATATTGTGACCTCCATAGAACAATCCAAGTCGGAGGGACGTATATGTGCCGCGGTAGTTTTAGAAATCTATAGCGCATTCGGGTCCATCACTCATAGTGCCATTTTTTAATCTCTAAGAGAACTTGGACAGGTTGGTCTTACAAATGGATGGCTAACCAGCTATCTCGATGACAAATTCATTTGCATGTCAACCGAGGCCGGAGATACACGCCTCGTTTACGTAACCATAGGCATACCACAGGAAGGAGTGGTGAGCCACTATTTTAACTACCGCTCAAAAGTCTAGTGAAAAAAACTTTTTAATACAACTTGTGTTTCACTGTATGCAGACGGAATTTGTATGTCGACATCATGAATAACGAGATTGCGTGTACAAGCAAGACTTCAGCGAACATTGAAAATTTTGCATTAGTACTCAATACACTGTAGATTACAGGTTTCAACATCGAAGTCCGCTGCAATCGCTTTCAAGCGTCGAAGCATGAACAGCGACAGAAGCAGCTAGCTCTGCGTCTATCCACTAACCACGCCAACAAGAGCTTAGTGTTCTGACGTCCCCGCGCGCCTTCGTTTCCTCCTCTCCCTCAGTTTCTACGCGTTCATGCAAGGGGTTAGGTCAATATACAATAAAGCATGCTCATTGTATTAGATTTCCTTTGGGTCTAATAACGCGGAAAACTATTGGGGCTCTAAACTCGTCAAACACAAAGTTGGGACCGAACTTCACGGAGCGCACCGATTGGACTATCACGACGATGACTTCGCGTTTTTGTCGCCGGCGTCCAATGGGCGCGCTCCGCGAACTTTTGGCTCCAACTTTGTGCTTGACGAATTTAGGTCCCCAGGGGCCCTAAACTCGTCAAACACAAAGTTGGAGCCAAAGGTTCGCGGAGCGTACCGATTGGGCGCCGGCAACAAAAGTGTGAAGTCATCGTTGTGATAGTTCGATTGGTGCGCTCCGTGAACTTCGGCCCCAACGTTATGATTGACGAGTTTAGAGCCCTTGGAGTGCTGTCTTTCTAGAGAAGAGGGGGGGGGGGGTATTTCGATAGCAAGTTAACCTGGTATCTTGGGTGACAAGGAAAACAAAAGTTCCGAAAAGTTAAAGGGACATGAATTGGGCGTTCAAAGAGCATCTGGCGTGAATTTATGTCGCGGAGTCGTAGCATTACGATGTACACGTTATGAACGAGCTGTCTGCGATGAGAACACCGAGCGCGACGTTCCACATGATAGCATCATGCTCACACTCTAAGAAATATAAATCACCTAGTTTACCGCAAAGCAGTGGTAGAGTTAACTATTTATCTGCGGAGAGAGCACGCGGAATGACGAGGATGATAATACGCTTAAACTTCAGAAAAAACGGTGTGCCTTGTGGCACCCAGCTGGACGTCCCATCGTGTTCAGTTCGAGGCGTACACTAATTATTTTTAGGTCTTCACATATTTTTAGCTTCATCAGACGTCGGTTCCAGAGATTGGATCTCCCAATAGACCGATATCACCAACCAGTTTCATTACGGCGCCGCTGCCGCAATGCGTCGAGGGAACTTCAGTGTTTTTGCACGTGGGACAACCTCACTGAAGCACTGCGCGTTTAGAGCATGACTCGGCAGAACAGGTCTCGAGAACTGTCGCCTGCCTCCTTTGAACTATAGTTATGGCGGCGTCGCACATGCGCCGAACACTTGGTGAGATCCGTCTATTGCTTTGCGGTAAAGATGACTCTTTATAGAGCTCGAGATTTCTTGGGGTGCAGCGTGTCGTATTCCAGGCTTCGACTTTTGTCTGGAGCGTTTTTCAGGGGTTTATATCTTTGTGTTTTCACACTGGTGAAGCATTGCTTAGACCTTTTCACCCTCCGTCGCATGGGCGCTGCCATTTTGGAATCACGTGACGCGGCCGCAGCTTAAAAGGCCGTGTTCCAAAATTGACTCGATTTAACTCCAAGGTAACGGTTTTGTACCTTGGAGTTCGATAACATACCCGCGTCCAGCTTTCTTCTATCTGTGCTGTCACGTGACACGACCGGCCGGAGTAACCCGGATCGGCTTGGCTAAGATTTGGAAAACAGCCAAGGTGCCGTTTCTTCGGCTCGTTGTTCCGCGCTCCCTGCGCGTCTTGGCGAAGACGTTGTCAATTCGTATTTTTAGTCGAGTTTTACCGCGCTTCTCGCCTTATGGTGCATTCACACTTGCGCATAACTCGCTTACGCCGAAGTGGATTCTACGGCGACGAAAAACCAGAGGTGTTTACATCTATTCCTGCCACCGGCGACGATTTTCTCGTTTGCTCGACAAGCTCACGGAGTCGCTCGCAGGATGTCCGATAGAATAGGCCGCGCTTGTTTCGCCACATGTGAAGAACCTCGCGAAGATGATCAAGTTCTACCGCGAAGAAGACAAGACTCCCACGATTCGGTGTTTCCTACTTGGTATGCAGCAGGGCACGCAGCGCAAATCAAAGAAGCAGCGGTGCACCGTCGTCGGCGGCGCTTCGCCCCGCATCCCGAATGAACGTACGATCCTTTGATTCAAGTGGACTCTTCCCGAATGAATAGCTGACCTCGTACAGGGGATTCGCTGGCTCTCCTTCGTTCCTTGTTCGTTCCAGTGTTATTTCTTGTAACTGTAGAGGACTGGTGTTTGAAGAATGTGTGTTCCTTCAATCCGGTTAAGGGTTTGGATGGCGTCGGACCATACGGCGTGTCGGACGCAGGCGGCCGTCGCAAAGTGATGCTGTTTTGTTTACATAGAACTCAAATAAACGCCACACGCATTACCTTTCGTCGTAAGGTATGTGCGTTTTATTACTTGAGTAAACTTTTTTTCGAGGAGGTGACGGGGATCTAGACGTTAGACACGGACCATAGGCGTAGACTTCGGGGGGGGGGGGGGCATCGGGGCTCGTGCCCCCCCTGATGAGATCCGGGGGGGGGGCGAGATGCCCCCCCCCTACTGGGCCCGGGCCATGATCCTTACCGAGACGCTGTTTACGTGCCATGTAACGAGCTTCTAGTAGTGGCATGTAAACAAAATAACGCCCACGTTGCCTTTATTGACAAAATACATGGGAAATGGAATCCCAGCGTGCTTTCGTTGGCTTCAATCTCCAGTCCTGGCGAAAAGGTAACGCGCTGCACCCCCCCCCCCGGAGAACTCTCAGCCTGCCCCCCCCCGGAAAATGGAAAGTCTACGCCGCTGACACGGACGATCACGTTAGCTAAGCGATCACCCTAAAAACCTCCAAGATCATGACCCTTCATTTCCCGTGCGCCCTACTAGCTGTGTAGAAGGAAATGCAGCCCACACATAAGAAGCAGCGGTGCCGTGGGCGGTGGTGATTCGTCAATGCCGCGAAAAGAATGAGCGTGCACGCTGCCTCCTACCTCGTCCTGCCAGGTCAATGTTTATCTCACCGTGAGCGACAGCATTGCTATACAAACAGGAAGGACCGGAAGAACGCAGCACGCAAAGCAACTTCCGCCAAGCACTGATTGGCTCGCGTCAGGAAAAATGTATCGCTGGGCGACGAAGTTTCCTCTCTGGCCGTTCGGAAAAATCCGCCGGCGACGAGCGCAGCGAAAATAAGCTCGTCGCCGAGGCCATTACGCCCTCAGAATTGTACGTGTAAACGGGCCATCCAGCGTAAAACACATATGAGCATTAAATCGCGTTGCTTCGTGCCGCTGGGCGGCGTAACCGTGAACAACCATTTGCTGTCATTGGTAGGGACCGCTTCTCATTCTCATTTATATCAATGATATTTCCCGAGGAATTGAATCAAAAATACTTCTATTTGCCGATGATTGTGCATTGTACAACGCAGTGTATCTGGTGAAACGGATTTCACACAGCTTATGAGAGATCTTAAAAGAATTGAATCATGGTGTAGTAACAATAAGATGTCATTGAACGCTAGCAAGTGTGTTCATGTGTGCTTCACAAGAAAACATAATAAATTGACTCATCAGTACTCCATTAACAATGCAAATATTAGAATGGAACCATCTTATAAATATTTAGGTGCTAAATTTGCCGAAGACGGTACATGGACAACGCAAGTGAACAGTGTCGTTTCCAGGCCAGGCAGGGCTCTAAGTTTTTTACAGCGCAACCTTAAACATGTAATCAAAGAGTTTAAGGAGGCAGCGTATAAAGCGTTTGTCAGACCGATATTAGAGTATGCCTGTCATGTGTGGGATCCGTCTTACCAGGTTCGTATCAGTGCCGTAGAACGTATTCAATCTGTTGCTGCTCGGTTTGTCCTGGGTAGATACGATCGTTTCAGTAGCACAACTGAAATGAAAAAGGAACTGGGATGGGTGCATTTAAATGAACGGCGTAAAAGTGCTGCAGCTCAAATTTTTTTTTCCGATTTATCATAACCAAACAGGAATTTGTGCTGCAAAGTTCCTGCATTCACCATCTTACCGTTCTGCTCGTACAGACCATTGTTAGAAGGTTCAGCCGTATTCGTCCAAGACAAACATTATGAAACACTCTTTTTTTATTTTGCACGAATCATCGCAGAATGGAATTCATTACCGGCGGAAGTGGTGTGCCGCGAGACTGTGGATCTTCTTTTAATGCATTGTGACCCCTGCAATAATGTCTGTATAGGCGCTGCGGTTTTTTCATGAATAAAGAAAAACAAATTTCCTATAGTTACTCCATGCGGCGGTGCGATGCGATGCGATTTTTAATCACACGTGTTTCACGTTCTACAGTTTGTTTTGCACAACTACTGCAGTTTCTTTTGTAACAAGTTCTGACTATGTTTACCGCCGGTGTACGGGATACGTATGAGGATTGAAGAGGCAGACGAATAAGCCTCTAGCGTTGCGTGCAACCCAATTAATAATGGCATACCAATTTCGATCACTAGTAGTGGCAGAACATTCGAAATCGGTAGCGCGACGTATATTTATTATAGCGCATATAGAATCATAAGGAGAGACAGAAGAATGTATTTATATATTATAAGGGTTCACCCGCTTTTGAGTTGTTCTCTCTCCTTGCTGCAGGGGCGCCTTCGGTGCAGGTCTTGCACCTTGGGTCCCTTTCTTCCATCTGTTCCATCGGTCCCAAAAATTCCCATTTCGCGGGTGTCAGAGCGGTTCCCGTCCCGAGTTTACGAATTCTGACAGTTTCCAATCTACCGTACCCATTTGGTTATGTATTCGATCGCCGGCAGTAGGCCCCGAAGATAGGCCCTTCTCGCCTGTCTGGCGACTTCGGCCTGCTCTTCAGGTTCCACTGCTTCGAACTTCGCATTCTCCCAGAATCATAAGGAAGGTGACGAAAATAGGTGCAAAAAGGAGTAACTATGCGTGTTTCCTGAAAGCACCGTGCTTTGCCTTCATAACAAATAAAAAAACAGATGCTTTTAGTTATATAAAGAAACTCATGAAGATGGGTAACAAACTTTCAGCGTGCGTTTGATTTTATCCTAGAAATAATAATAACGTCAACGTCAGACGATTCGTTTGTTCATCCAAAATATGTTAGAAGTTTTTAATCGTTGTTTGCAGAATAAGCATTCACTTGATTTCTTGAGTTATAAATTTAACACGTTCACTGCGTCGGGGGTCACCGGTGCGTCACACAACATATGCCAGCCGTGCGGCGTCGAATATTGAGTACTTCTGAGTAAGGCAGGAGTGATATTAATGACAAAGATGAACGCCAGAGGAAACAATATTTTGCATTCGACTTCATTAGCCATGACTGATTTCTGTGCTGGGTAAGACTTGCCGTAACTCACGACGCACCATATGAAAACAAATCACATCCAGTGCGGCGTACGGGGGTCGGCAGTGCACCACGTGATTCACATAACTGTTCCATCAAAGCGCCCAGACGGTGCTACCCTCTAAACCAAAGAAGCACTATTAGCGCTACCGGTATTCTTGCTCGACTAGGTGCAAGTCTTTTATTTCCGAAATGAGGTGGCACGTTCCCTTTTCGGCACACTCAACAACATGTCCGAGATGACATGCGGTGAAAAAGCTCTCCCACACGCTCGAGAAAGCTGATGCACCCCCACGGGAGATCCGAAGACGGTGCGTGGGTAACTAAATCGTTAAGTGAAAAGCACAAAGGCAAAGAAGGCCAGATTGACGGCGAGGGACGTCGCCACATTCTGTAGGGACTGTCAGGGGGAGCCATTTATGTTTCTGGCATGATTTAACACTGGGCACAATGAGAAGCCCTTGAATGCCTCTAAATCTCTCGCAGCTATTCCAAGGATGATGATACAGAAAGTCTTGCTTGAGAAAACCCTTGACATTTTTGCCATTTTTAGCGATTTGAGGTTCAGAAAGAATTGTAAGGTAAATAACACACGTTCGTTTGTTGTTGACTAGCGAAAGGGATGGTGCCTGGCAAAATACTACGAACAGCAGGTCGATTAACGCCATTACTGCGGCAAAAGCAAGGCAAACAAACTTACCTTGCTCATGAGTTCTGGAATTTGCGCGAGGTTTGGGATTGCATTGCATTCGGAATAGATAATACATGGTACAATTTCAAATCAATTGTAAATCATTGCACTACCCAGTTTGTCCGTAAAAAACGGAAAGTGATAAGAAAGCACAACCCATGGATAAGACGTGAGATTATTCAACTCAAGCGCAGAATCAAACGGCTGGAAAATCGCCTAACTAGTATCAACTCAGACTCAGAACTACAGATGACAAAGCCAGGCTTTCCAAAGAATCGAGTGTCCTCAAACTGAAAATTAAAGAGGCAAAAAGGAAGTACTCAACGTGACCCTTCGACGAGTTTATGAAAACATCACCCACTAAATTTTGTAACTATACTAATCCAAAAGAGTAAAAAAAAACGGCTAGTTTGAGCTCTTCTGAGAAACGAAGAATGACATTTAAACACCTACTTTAATTTCGTTTTTACGGTTGACCATGGAAGAACAACAACGTTTAAAACTATTAATGAAAACAGTGCAGTGTTAGGAGAATTAATAGCAACTGGGTCAGGTGTACTTGCATTACTGCTTGAATTAGACGGTAAAAAAGCAGCGGCCCGGATAAAATTCCAAATATGTTCCTTACACGGTGTGCCGAATGGGTTAGTAAATATTTAGTATTAATTTCTAACAAATCTCTCAAGCAATCTTCAGTGCCAACTGAATGGAAGATCGCAAAAGTTGTCCCGATCCAAAAATCTGGCGAACACTCACTAGGCTCAAATTATAGGACAATATCACTAACATGTAAATGCTGCAAACTCCTTGAGCAAATTATTCTTAAATTTATGACGAAATTTACTGAGAAAAACTATAGTTTATATGCATATCAGCATGGCTACAGAAGCGGATTATCAACAGTTACGCAGCTAGCTGAAACTCTCCATGACTTCGCGTCGGGTATATATAATAGAAGTCAGATAGATGTATTCTTTTTAGATCTATCGAATGCGTGTGACCGCGTTTCTCATACCAAACTCCCTAAAAAACTGACATGCATATTAGGAGAAGGTCAGATAGCATCTTGGATCAAAAATTATTTAGAAAATCGCTTTCAGTTTGTTTGTTACAGAGGCACACCTCGCGACCAGTTGAAGTACTTTCTGGTGTCCTGCAAAGTTCGGTTTTGGCGCCTCTTTTATTCCTGCTGTTTATAAATGATATCGCGGATGGCATCGAAGCAAATATAAATTTATTTGCTGATGTCTGTGTAATTTACCGCGAAATTAAAGGCCCAACATAATAAACTTTGACTAAATGATTCTTTAAAGAAGGTGGCCGACTGGTGTGACAACTGGCAAATGGCGTTAAATTTAGACAAACCCGTATCTATGTGCTTGACGAAGAAGAAAAAAAATGTCTTGAGTTTCCTTACAGTGTTAATGGCGTGAATTTGCGTAAAGTTTCTACGAATAAGTACCTTGACGTAATAATAACAGGCGATTTGAACTGGAACACACAAGTTAAATATGTAACGAACAAAGCACTCTTGAAATTATTTCTTCTAAAATGAACGTTAAAATATTCGACTCGTGATACCAGGCTTTTAGTATGCACTTCCCTCGTTCTCTATGGACTAGAATATGCAAATATAACCTGGTTTCCTCATACACAACACAAAATAATGTGAGTATTATTGAAAGTGTTCAGAGAAAATCCGCAAGATTTATTTCTCAGAAATACGGTCGTTATGATTCGTCAACAGAGCTCCTCAAAAAAGCCGTTCTCTTCTCAACTGCTCATCGAGCAAAACTTAGTCGACTGAAATTTTAGAGCGCAGCTCTTAAGCGCCCGTTTCCGTGTTTCCGGGCGTCGGCGTAAACGTCGGTGTTGGTGTTGGCGTAACCGCGCTAAATTTAGCGGAAAAATTAACGTCACGTGACCTCAACACCAATTCAATTTCCCGCTAAATTTAGCAGGAAAATTCAGTTTCTCCGCTAGATTTCGCGGACAGATTCATAGATAGAATTAGGAGAGCGTGTTCGAGTTAGAGATCGAGATTTGGAAACGTCTTTAATTTGGGAGCGCAGCTCTTAGGCGCCCGTTTCCGGCGTCAGCGGCGTCGCCGTCGGCGTAACCGCGCGCGTTGTGTTATGGGACGTTTCCCCGCTAAATTTAGCGGGGAAATTTTTCTATCTAAATTTAGCAGAGAAATGTCACCACTAAATTTAGCGGGGAAATGTTACCGCTAAATTGAGCGGAAAAATTTCCCGCACGATTTAGCGCGAAATTTTCGCTAAATTAGCGGAAAATTTAGCGAAAATTTCCCGCTAAATGGGAGGGAGCGGGAGAGGGGAGGGGAAATTACGGAAAAAAGGGAAGGGCGTACCATTCCCTCCGTACTCCTCCTCCTCCTCCTCAAGGGCTGCGCTCTAGTTCGGCATTACAGAGAATTGTAAACGTCTTTCACTTTAGAGCGCAGCTCTTAGGCGCCCGTTTCGGGCTGGAGCGGCGTCGCCGTCGGCGTCGGCGTAACCACGCGCGTTGCATTATGGAACGATTCCCCGCAAAATTTAGCGGGCAAATTTAGCAAAAATTTTTCTCTAAATGAGAGGGGAGCAGTACAGGAGGAGGGTGCGTACGGAGGGGAAGGAGGGGTATACTCTCCCCTCCGTACCCTCGCCTTTTCCTCCTCAAGAGCTGCACTCTAATTCGGCATTACAAAGAACTGTAAACGTCTTTCCTTTTTTTTGTACCTTCTTTTAAATGACTCATATAAAATTGACAAAACGAAGTATGTACAGCTTTCAGAAGTAAGAACCGCTAGAAACAAGCACAGCAATACACTCGTTGAGTATTCCTTTAATAATAACAGCCTCAGATACTTAATTTTTCTTCAGCTATAAGAGACTAGAACCAACTAGATACAAAGTTCTTTACTTATACAAGTGTTGACTCGTTTATTGGTGCCATTAGAAACGAATTTATTTGTCAATCTACGAGTTGATATGTCATTTATTTTTGGAGAAAGACTCGCGTCTTTGTTTCTGTTTACTCTCGGTTAGCTCAAATTGTATATTTGTGTTTCTCTCGTACCCTAATGCCTGCTCTAATCCCCTACAGGGATTGGCAGTATCCTGAAATAAATAAAAATAAATAAAAGGTAAACCGCTATTTGAGCCTCAAGATGGCACTAAATTTCGACAAGGCTCTATAGGCAACGTCTGAAGCCAAGAGCTTAGGGGTCCCTTCAACAGTTTTCTTTGAAAACTTTGGGACCCCCGTCTGAATAAGATAATTAACTAGCATCTTGTTTACAAATAAAAACACATTTTGACTTGACTTGACTTGACTTGACTAATCCCCCTGTCGCGCAGAAGTTCCGGCTTTCTCCTTGGTCCTGTTCTAATTCCGATTACTTTTTTCATCGGGGAAGTACGGCTGCTGTCTCTATTGTCCAGGCGCGTATCGGAGTTGTCAGATGTCAGACAATAAGTAATATCCCCCCCCCCCATTCAATTTGCTGGGAAACTTACGATCAATATGGCCACCCGGCCAACGCGGCGGAAACAATGTCTCCAAGAATGTGCTGTGCTCTATACGGTCTGCTGGAGCCAAGCAAGCACTGCTAAGAGCGTATTGTCATGGCGCTAGTCGCCTTTTGTGCCTATGCTATCACTCGCTAAACCAATCACACACAGTAAACACGTCGTAATTCTTGGCTTTTTTTTACTTTTTACTTTTTTGTGCGTGATTTGCAAGCGGGCAAAGAGGACAAGCAAAATGACAATGAATTTTTTTTTTGCGCTGCTTGATTTGTTTTGTTTGGATCGTAGCATGGGTTGCAGACGGGCCTTATGTGAATCTGAATCGGTGAATCGGAGTATATCGTATACCGGAGTCTTCTAGAGAAAATAGTAATTTGGGATACGCTCTGCAAAAAGCTCGAGTTCTTTTTTCTTTTTTCCCACAAAGCACGGATGCAGCCAATCGCGGCGAACAATAGAAGCTTCCCAGCGAGTGACTGAGCTCAGAATGCGATTTGATCAAGACTAGAAAATACGACGTAGGGAGGGACAATGAGAAAGTGAAACGTCAAGATCATTGTCCTTGGGTACATCGCACGATCTTGGTCTATTTGTATTTTGAGCGTATTGTCAATGTCTGGCGCCCCTTCAAAGGTACCGTGAAATTAATTTTTGAGCTGGGATAGACGATTTTAGATGGATATTTTACTAATCCCGTATCGTTTAGTGACCCAAAGGAAAGAGGGGTTGATCCAGAAAATGAAACGCCGTTTTTCGACCTACCAAGATGAACTACGCATTGCAAAAGGCTGAAACTCCGTGAGAACGCGACGCTAGCGGTGGTGACAAAATGCGATAATTTGATAACATGACGCCACCTGGATCAAAACATACGAGAGAAAAATAAGTTTTCTCTATGAGCCGAGGTCCACATGAGCCCCATCATCACCGAACCAAGAAATAAGATTGGAGGCGCCTGTAGAATTCATTTTCTCGACAATGCTTGTGAGAAAGAAAGCAAACAATAACGTATTTCTGGCTGACAAGCTATTTTTTTTTACTGAAATGAATGTTACATGCGGCCACAATGTAACTTTTTTTTTTTGACTGGATGAATATTAATCAAAATAAATGTCAACTCATAAAAAAGAAAAATGTTTCGTCTTTTTTTTATTTAGGTATCGTCATGTCCTCAAACTTTCGAGTTATGTCGCCACCGCTAGCGTCATGTTTTCACAGAGCTTTAGCTTTCTGCGATGTTTAGCGTATTTTTACGGGGCGAAATCTGTGTGCGTCCGTCCGTCGCGGCTAGACAGCTAAATTTAGCGGGAAAAAAAAGCCTGAATCGGTGTATAGGACTCTTTTTCTTTTTGTTTCCAAACGCCATCGAGCGACACTGGCGGTCGCCATTCTTTTTTTTTTTGGGGGGGCACACGAAGTGCGTGATTGGACACGACGTATTCGCCGAATACTGACTACAGCCTTCGCGTCCAATACGTGCTCAGAGTGCGCGCCCAACAAAATGGCGGACTCCGGTAATGGGCGAAACATGTACCTAGGTAACCTCGCGCACTCTCAAAACTGGTTTAGACACCGATTTCCAATCTTGCCCCTAAATTCAACGGAGAATGCTTTTTCTTCGAATACAACGGGAAAAAGTTTGAATTTCTGTATAGTTATATACGTCCATTCTCGTGCGTGCATAGGTGTCAGTATCACGTATAAATTCATTGGTATGGATAAAGAAACGCTGGGACTGTGTTATTATCCTCACGTTTCTTGGATTTTGATTCGCTCCTCGAAATCACACTGGTTTTGCAATCTTAATAAGATGTACAGGGTGTTCCCCAAAGAACATACACACTTTCTCTTTTTTTTTTTCACTGCAAACATAGATTGTACATCGCCGAACGCTCCTTTCCGGCCAAATGTAGCCCTAGAGGTACGAACTAGATGCCAAAGTTTCATCCCTAACCGTTACCTTATTCAAAAGTTATAAGTGATTTTCTAAAATGTTCAATAGGAAAGGGGGTCCATTTTCGCCCGTTTTCGGTAGCGGTCACCATAGAGCTCCCTACAATATTCCATATCACTGTCGGCCGCCATTTTTCAATTAAAGTTTTCAGAAAATCACTTCTAACTTTTAAATAAGGTAACGGTTTGTGCTGAAACTTTGGCATCTGGTTTGGACCTCTAGCGCTACCTTTGGGCGGAAAATGAGCGTTCTGCAATGCGTAATTTCCTTTTGCGGTAAAAAAAAAAATACTGTCTTTTTTATTTTTGTTTACACCCTGTAAGCTTGGTACTTTCTGCGTTTTTTTTAGACTGCAGCAACGATGGAGACAAACACTAAGAATCCTAATTAATTTTAAGACATTATTTCGTGTTTATTTTTTTTTCCAACATACACAAACATACGTATCATCGGGTTCAAAGGAAATGCGAACAGTGACGGAACCTGGAGCCAACTGCCGGCGCAACTTCTAAGCTTGGGTTGTGCTTGGCGAGGTTCAAACACATCGATGTAAGACGCACAACCTCGCAGCGCCCCACTCCGATGTATTTGAACCTCGCCAAGCACAACCCAAGCTTGGAAGCTGCGCCGGTAGCGGGCTCGAAGTTCCGCCCCTGTTCGCATTTCACTGCAACCGTACTATGGCTTGACGTCCGCCTAGACTCTCATCGGATAGAATGTCGAATGTTTTAAAGAGGATGCAGAATTTTTTTAGAAAAATTTAGCTTCTCCTTTGAGGTTATATAACCTAATTTCAGAAAATTTACAATCACAAAAGGGGCGCGGCACGTGAAGTCTAGTAGTTGGAGACGAGATGTTTCTTCTGTCCAGTAACGAACCTTGTTAGAGAGTTTTAGTAGATCGTACGCTGCGGAGAACGGACTCAGCGGGAGCGTGCTCAATTAATGCTTCAAATTGACGGCACGAGCTTCCGCTAGCAAAGCGTGCCGTTAAAATACGGTCTGCTACAAGTCTCGATTATGTCCTCTGGCTAATAGGAACCGTTTTTCCTCGCTCGTCTCGTTAATAGGGTACTTTGCCGAACTCGTTAACAAAACGACATGATAAAAAAAGGCAAAGTAGGAGCTACATTGTGATTACGCCACACAACTAAACAACCAAAAAATGCTCAGAGTGCAGGTGAGCAGTGTATATAGAACATTATGTTAGTCCTTGAAACTAGAGAACATAATTGAAATAAAAAAGACAGACAAGAAGGGGAACAGACAGTGTCTAAACGTCTGTCTGTTCCTCTTTTTCTGTTCTCTTTTTGTCTTAACTACGTTCTCGCCTAATGTTAGGGTCCAACGTCGTAGCTAAACAACCGTACAGCTGAATATAACTTGAAGAGAAAAAAATAAGTCGCTCATTTAGCTGCTGCAGTCAGCACTGGGAATGGTCTATCAAGCAAGCTCGATAAGCGACTACACTTACTATACTTGTCGAAACAAAAAAAAAACGAAACACAATGAAAATTCCTTCGTGTTTGAGTCTGTTTCTTTTATTTGTTTTCTAGTGTGCGTCGCGAGACCGAAAACTTACCACGTGAACGCTGAGAGCCTGAGTATGAGAGAAAAAGGAAGTAACGTTAGAACCACCAGATATGAAAGAAAATCGCTCACTTCCGGTTAAAAAAACAACGAAACAAATGTTGGGGTTTTGGTTTAATCGTGCACACGAAAGAATAAACAAATACGACGAAACACAGAACATACCATCTTTCAAGTACCAACAACAAGAATGAAACAAAACCTTCCCCCAAAGGCGTCTACAAATCTTGGAAGGAGAAGGATAAAAAATGTTAAAAGAAAGCGAAATGTCAGACGGAAAAGAGTTGAAACTAAAATCCATGAATTTTGTGTTTGAAAATGAGACTAAAAGCTTAAAAATACAGTATCACGTCGGTGTGTGGAGCAGTCTGGAAAGTTCAGGTTTAAGAAATTCAACTTCTGTTCAGGGGTGCGGAGCGCAGCAATATTTCTGCACCTTCACTCTCACTGACGAAAACAGAAGTACATGGGGCCGTATCTTCAACGATCGTTGTCGTTTTCTAAAACAAAACACACAGCCCTCGTTCGTAAACAAGAATCTCTTCAACTTTCACAACAAGAGAGAGAGAATGCACGTTTTTAAACAACACAAATTAAGTGTTCAAAATGTCCATGGCTTGATAGACCAAGGCCGTTTGATCTTCTAGTTGCTCCGACGCTAACCAGGCACTCCCGGAAGTTGGAGGGGGGGTTAGGGAGGAAGGGGTAGATACAGCAACCGGGTACTAGTAGAAGGCAATGTTCTAGATTGGCGTATAGGGAGGGACAGTTAGGGCAGGAGGGATCGGAACGGCGTCGAAAGAGGTAGAGTATAGCGGGAGTTAGAAGGGTATATGTTTGGATCTTTTTAAGGATGTGGGTTTGCGTGACATCGAGATTATGCTGGGGCCGAGGTAGGCGTTGCTGAGAGTTACGGAGCTGTTTATAGTGAGATTTGATTGAGCGTTTTGAAGATTAAAGCCTCATCGCGTGTCGGGGGCGCTAGGCCAGGGGATCACGACCGCCCGGATACGCATTTTGCGGGCGAGCTGATGAACCACCTCATTGCCTGCAATCCCTGCATGACCTGGGACCCACCGATTGGTGACCGAGGACGGGTGAAGTGTGTGTAGAACCGCCTCAAGGTCTGCTCGGAGATCAGGGGAGATTTTGCGCTGCTGCGCACATGCGCGAAACGCGAATACGCATCGCGCTAGAAACAAAAAAAACTGTAGCGTATTTTTTTTCTAGGTTTACGAATATGTAACAAGTAACGTTACTACGTTACTCGAAATAAGTAACGTAAGTACGTTACACGCGTTACCGTTTTGAAAATGTAACAAGTACGTTACTACGTTACCGGGAAAAGTAACGGGTTACCGACAACACTGTGAATCGTACGTGATGATTTAAAGGTGAGGTAGTGATAGGCTGATTTTTTTTATGAAGACAGATAAGAACGTTTTAGGAAAAGTGACTTCTAACACTGAATGTTTCTTTATTCTAAAAAAAAGAGTTTATAGTAATTTGGCTGAGGGTTTACTTAGACAGCTCGACGCTGGCCAACTTTCAGGTGCGGCAGCCCCGTCTTTCGCTGTAGATAAAAAATTTAGTCAGTGCGGTTCGACTGCTAGCCTGGGATCATTAACAAAAATGAAAGAAAACTAAAGAAGTGGCAAAAGGATAGCAAATACCAAGTTAGGATCTTCGAGATGATCAATTCCCAACATCTGAGAGTACTTAAAAGTGCACTTAACCATCCCGCATTTAATTAAGCAACACGTAATCGAAAAATCACTACTGAGTCATTACAGCTCTAACCACTTAGAAACTGACATGGCTTGCAATCTACACTCTTATACGCACATTATTTTGAGTACGAAAAAGACCAACATGAACTGTTTTGCACAAGATAATATGTTTTAAGCCAAAAGGTCAACACCGAAAAGCATGACCACTGTAGCACCTTTATACAACTGAGGGACATAAACTTCTTCGCTTTAAGCATAAGCAAAGTTTAGTGTTGCAAAACGAAGAATCACGCAATTAAGGAAAGGAAGTGACAAAGCAAATCTTGCCTAAATGTCAACCAACCTTCAATAATATTTACTCTGCTCGCAATAGCACCAACACATCTTAAGCACATATCGTCTACGGTTGGTGTGATCAAACAAACAATAGGAAGCCATGAAAGTCACGTCTGTCGCGTACCTTGAGTCACGTCGAAAACGAAAATACTTTGTACCTCGCTTCCTGCGCGTATTGCCGTTGATGGGGGCACCCAGGCACGCAGCAATAGTTGCCGTAGGACATCTTGCAGTCACCTGAAAGCGCGCTCCATTGCGCTGTCCACAAGCCAGTGGATAACTAAAAAATAAATACACAATAACAGAATTAAACAAAATACAATGCAACATACAAACAAAAAACGTAGTGGTATGCGCCAAGAAACTGAGGGAGAGGGGAGACGAGAGGGGACGTCAGAACGGCGAGCTCTGATTGGACTGATTAGTGGGTAGACCTAAAGCTAGCTGCCTTTGTCTCCACTGCACTCGTCGAACGCGTGATACCGCGAATCGCCGGCGTCTGGTGTTTGGCTTTCGCATATGAAGGCTTTCGACGAGTTCACTGGAGACAAAGGCAGCCTTTGTCTTCGCTGCATTCGCCGAACGAAACAACCTTACCGCTGAAAATAAAAAGCACCCCAATGTAGTATTTACATACCTCAAGCTCAGGATCGATGCCAAAAGGTTGCGGAGCTTGAGACGCGCCTGCGTGCCCACTGATATC
>JAZHYW010036739.1:0-44285 GCA_037355805.1 Ixodes ricinus
TGCGACCGCAGAGTGTAGAATAAATAATTGAGTGGTACTACGAAGTGTCTCATCGAACGTTTTGCTACAGCAACTTACTCGCTTAGAAAAAAAAAAGGAGTCCATCAGGGATAAAATTGTTGTTTATACAAAGGAAACCCTGTTTCTATCTCGCCAAAAAAGCTGTCCCCCCAAAAAAGTAAAGAATGCAGGGGCATCAATCGCCCCGGGAAAGAGTGTTCTTGTTTTGGCAGAGACAGTGCAGAAAGCGTTCTTTGGGAAAAGAAAGCACAAAACATGCAAGCTACAGGAAAGTAGAAAAATCCTTCTACCACAAAAGTCAGGGTGCGAGGTTCCGTATCCCACTCTTGTAGCGCAGATTCGTGCATGTCATCCCAGCATCAAGTGCGCCAGCAGAGTGATACTTGCCGGCGTCGTAATTCGAGAGAGGCGAACAAGTTTGAATCCGTCCATCGTTGACGACATTCTGTTTCTACGCAGCGACATCGACAAGTGAAGTGCGCACGAGTGTGCAATATCTTTTTATGGACAAACAGCGAGCTGCTGCTAAGTATAGGGTTTGGAGCAGGCAGTTGCGGGTTCGTGTTTAAAACTGAAACCGATAGGTGTTGCTATTATTGAATAATGTGATATTTCGGCCGCCTTTCCCCTCCCTCGTTTTGATCCTTAGAACTAAATAGATTGCACACGACTCATTAGTCTGTCCTTTGTTAATATTCATGTTTAAAAAGATACCCGTCTCCTTTAAAATTAGGATTTTCAAAGCGGGGAAAAGAAAGTGCTTCCTTTTGATCGCATTTTCCGAGCAGGGTGCAGCTGACTCGTAGGAGAATCTCATAAATGCGATCTTCTTTCCAGCGCCGCGACGTGTCTCTGAAGGGATGATCGCTTACAATATAGATTCGATAAAACGGAATACAATAAAAAGGCTTTCACCGGATTCTAACTCGAAGACTTACTTGTACAAAGATAAGCAAACAACCAAGTATGATGTAGCTTCGCCAATGCTGGAAACTCCTCCGAAAACACATGGGAGCGGCGGCGAACGCGACACTGGCGTCTCTAGCGGACTCGGAGTCTACACGGTAATAGACGTCGCGATGAAAAAGTATGTGCTCCGCGAGGTTCCCGAGCTTTGCGAGCCCCGTTTCGCCACCCCAACAGCTGAAACCATTCATTACAGTCAGTCCGCTTGCAAAGCGGAGTCCACTGATCGCAACTGCAACGACAATCACATAACAGCGCACCCAGAAACAAAGATACGTTCCAAGAAAAAATGGAGGAAAAATGTAGCAACGGCGCATTTTCCTCCCTTCTACTGACGCGCCCCCAAGCGGAAACGAGAAGAAGCGAGGAACGAGACGTTTTTCTCCTTCTCCAGGCAGACGGGAGAAATGTTACGCCCTCCCGAATCATCTTCTTTCGGTTTCGCTTTTGAAGCACGTCGCGCACGTTATTTAATAAATGTTGTTGAGTTGATTGAGCTTCAGCGGCAGCAAAGGCCGCCTGTAATTCCGTCTTCCAGTCCCAACGTGCAGAAGATTTCGGTTGCATTGACGTTTTTACCACTAATTTTATCACACGAGCAAACGAGGTCGCTAGAAACAGCGAAGTTCCGGAGCAGTGCCAGCAGCGCTACATGCACTGGGCTAAGATGGCCATCTTAAGATCGCGGAACCCACGCGGAACCATGCGGACCACGCAAAATGATGTATCCACAGTCGATGTGTCGACGTTGACGAAGTTATGGAAATCGCTGAAACTGCGACCAAGACAGGCAGGTTTTGCTGCCGGGTGCCTGGGTGCCTAGTTCTGTTCTGTTTTCCGATTCCGAGTGCCAACCGGCAGTCAACATGGTTCTGTATTTCTGCGTGTCAGCAACATAGCAGCAACATCGCGATGGCGGTGTTGTGCGTTGTGAACAGAAGACAGGAATTATCGCCGATGTGACCGTGTGTTCGCGTATGAGTGGTGTAACAACAACATCATATGACGTAAACTGTCGGTCATGGATGCCGCTGGTCTGGCCGTGATCGGAGGGGGCGGGGTGTCGCAGGTTGACATTCCGCTTTACATTAAAGAGTTTAACACCACTTGAGTGATTAGGTGCAATCGATCGACTTGCGGATAGTCATGTTTGAACGCATGTCTGAACCGTAGTGGCCAATGTGACTGTCGATTGTCTCCACCCCGAGAGCGATTGCGCTCTTGGGAAAGGACTGAACAGTATGAAAATATAACGCAAAGTACGTATATTTAGTTTGGAATTTTAGCATTAAAGAAATGGTAAGAAAAATCTAAAACAGGCTATCCTTTAGTTGTTTTTTTTTTTTGTTTTTTTAGTAAACTACGGTTTCTGGAGAAACTGCCCTCCAAGTGGCGCGCTGGGATGTGCGCTAAAAGGTTTCGAGCTCGCCACGGCGTAGCTCCGTACTGCCGCAAGTCGCGGCTTCGACTGCATTCAAGTTGATCGAAAAGCGATTTCTCTGCCCGTGAAGCATCACTTCCAGCTGCGTGAATATCCGTTCTACAGAGGTTAATTCAAGAGGACAATTGCAGCCGTGCGCGAACAGCACAAATAGAAAAACAAACAGTACAATAGAAATATTGGCTACGACGTGCCGTGCAGGGAAGCAAACACATGGCTTGGAACCGCACTGGAGCGGCTTGATTTATTGGCTTTCAAATAATTACGGCATAAGCGTTTACTTTCTACTAAGAGATTCACCCCTTGAGCCATTCAAAATACTATCAGAGGTATGACATTGCTAAAAGAGAATCAACATCCTTTGAATATTTTTTATTGCTTAGGCGGTCCCCGACAATTTCCGTACGTTCAAAACGACCACTCTAAAAGACGGAAACGCAGAGCTCGGAAATAGTGATCGGGTTAGTGTGCTGTTGTATTGATGTTTGTATGTGCCATGTATGTGATATGCTCTCAATCTATGGGTTCAGCTGATGCTTGTAGTATTAGTATGCGTATTGTGTCTACATGTGTGTATAATAAAGGTTCCCGAAGCGCAATGGTGGCGGAAGCGAATAAAACTATTTGTCGTAGAGCATCTAGCCTAGCTATACTTGCAATTCCTCTGCTTGACCCTGCCTTCTGGTGGCGAACGATTTAACCTTCTTTCACGCTACGCGATAATTTCTGGTTACCGTGCAACAGCAGCGTCAAGTTTGTTCTTTTGAGAGCGGCTTTTGGTTTCGCGAATTGGTTTGCCATTCCTCCGTGATGTGCGGTTGACGAAGGAATTGTGACTCGAGGAACAGCAAAGGTAAGACGTAAAGTGCGCGAAGTAACTGGTTATCCATTGTCCCCGTTTAACATCGGAGTGCTGAGGACGAGAAGACTGAGTAACTGCTTTCGAAACTGAAGTTTCTTGACCTGCGGGTGGAAGCTGGCTTCGGAAATAATCACGGTTCGCGGAAAGCTTGTGTTACGAGCTTTCCGCGAACATCGTTTTATCAAATACATCATGCCACCAATAAATAAAAATTTAAATTTCATAACTTTTAATATTTTGTTGATAATCTGTCTAATTCCGTGCTTCTTTATTTTTTATTTTTTCTAGAAGCTGTCGGGACACCAACTTGGCTCCAGCGCTACAAAAACACTAAGGCAAGTTCTTCAAGACCTTTTTTTTCTTCCTGTCGTTTTTCTGTCGTCACCGCAGTCTCGGATAAATTTACGATGATGAAGTTTCTTTTCTTTTTTATCCTCTACCGACCCACGAAAATCATTCTGTATCGATAGGTGCATACGTTTTAAGGTGCCACCCTAGGGTGCAGGCAGTTTTGCTCATTTTTTTACTTCTTATAACTTTCGTTTTATGTATTCTACAGTCATAACGTTAATGTCAAATTAAAGAACTAGTCTCAGACTATACTTTAATGTGTCGATATTACGTTTATTCTTACTTATTATTTACTTATTCAGCTCTTAATTGAGCACAGTCCCTGATATTGAAATTTTCTTTCTCGAGTTATAACGTCCCAACGCCGACGCTAATTTACGTGAGTGTTCTGTTCTATATAGTGAATTACAAAATGAAGCAATAAATTGTACAGAGAAAGTATATTTGAAAAAAATATTAAACTTGAATTATTTTCTGGTTCTATAAAAACGAAACCACGTCCACTAACGAATATAACGAGACATTAAATTACGAAGCATCTTTTGATATTACATTTCCTAAAAATTGCATATCGATAAATTACACAAGTTTATTATTCAATCTTAAATTTTCCCTTCGGTTACGATAGGTTGCGCTTTTCTAATATCAAATACAAATGGCGACACGTGTTCAGTGATAGCTTGATTTGCATTTGTCGTCATGTGCCGCTTGGAACGCCACCTGAGAGACAGAAATGGCACCAGATGTTTGGGTGTCAGATGCCTGGATGCCCGCCGTGAGCTAGCCAGAGATGTAAGAAGAACAAGCGCGAGGCGGCGAGTGGACCAGAGCTGCTTTTGCGCGCGTTCTCCTGTTCATTGGGATGCCCAAATAAAATGGACGTCGTGAAAGTGATTCCGGCGGTTGCAATTCCACCATGTTTGCAAATTTAATATCTTTTTTTTTAATTGCAGAAATCATTTTCGCAATCATCGAATCTGGAACGTCGCCAACTATGTTTTGTTTTGTTGCCGTCTAGGTGGCTTTTACGCGGGAATAATTTATAAAAAACGTATCGGTGGCTCAGAGGCAAAGTGCTGACCAACGAAAGTTCATTTGGTAGGTTTGAATCTCGTCAGAGGTGCCCGCAGTCTGACGGAGGCCCATTACTGAGAATTCGCCCTTAAACGGAGATTTCGGTTGCACGACAAATCTCCAACCAACCAAAAAATTACCACGTTTTTCTGTTTTTTTGTGTGTGTGTGTGTTTGGCGCGTTAGATATATTTTATTGGATTGACGCTAAAACCTTAATCTTGATTTCGCTTTACTTTAGATCATGGCGCAGCCAACTCTACGGTTTGATGAATTCAATCAAGCTGTGCCAAAATTGCACCGTCACGCAGTTCGTTATTTTTTGTCTTTGTGTGATCATCGGAAGTGAGCGAATGGAGTGGCCCTTCCGATTTGCTGAGACGAATACCGTATTTTGCTCGTGTTCAACCGGATATATACTTTCCTTGTTTCGTTGCTATTTTCATTGTATATAAAATTAATGAGCATGAAAAGCTTTAAATCACGAACAAGCGGCAAAGAAAATATATTTCTGAGATTTTATTTTAGAAAGATTATGTTTTTGATAATCACTGTAAAACTGGAATACTTCAAATCATGATTTCAATTATGTTTAAATCCACAATTGAGACTATTTTGACTTCTATCCTCTACCATGCTTCGTACGACCTTGCACAAAAATTTGGAGATAAAGCATAAAGGCGCAAGTTCAGAAAACGCTCGAGGTATACTCCTAAGCCATTCTTATGACTCGTGAATGCGAAAGCATGTATGTCGTTCTTGCGCGCGTCCTCGTAAAGTTGCCGCACCTCGCTGACATTGGCCGTGCCGCCGCGTTGTCGGCGGCACGGAATCGGCTGCAGGAATCGGCTGGCGCGCTCGGGCGGCGGCACGGCCGCCCAAGCGCGCGAGCCGATCCCTGCGCGCTGGTGGCGCGGCCACGCAGCGCCATGGGGTTGCCCTGATTGAAACTAACGCGCGGCGGCCTCCTTCGGCTTCATTTACTTGCCGTTTTGCGTGGCTTTTTGTGCGGCTTCAAAGCTGGGATGCTTCAGATCGCGGCTTCACGAATTCATCTGCCATTTGGCGCGGCTCATGACGTCGGCTCGCTCCATGGGGCAGGTAATGCTTTCGCAGTAAAAAATTCCGAGGACACCTAAGCACTTATGAATTGTGAATGCGAAAGCATGAATGTCGTTCTTTCGCTCCTTTAGCTCGCTACTGCCGAGGTTGCGGCCGACGGCCGAGCGCGCGCTCTCGTGAAGTGGCCGCGCGGCGCTGAGCTCGGCCGTGCAGCCACTCCGGAGTCTGCACGGGCGGGCTCCGCTGGCTCTGCGGCCAGCCGGTCCCTCTTACCGGCGGCTGGGCCGCTGCGCCGCCATGGAGAGGGCTTTTCTGTGGGGTGGCGTTCCTTGAAAATACGCCTCGCGGCAGCCAATGGGAGCCTCGTTCCTTGAAACTATCGACGAGCCAGCCAATGGGAGCCTATGTATCAAATCGATGCTACAGACGACAGGCTTCGCTCCATTGGCTTCGCTCCATATCGACGAAACGATATGAACCCTTGTCGAGCACATGCGTTTCTGCAGTGAAAGGGTATTTTAAGGCGGCATACTCGCTCGTGTGGTTTCGGCTTCACTCGCACTTAGAATGAAGCAGAGCTTGCCTTCTGGATACGTCAGTGCCCTCCTTTTCATGTTACTACTCGCCTGCTTACTGGAACGAAGAAGCTGGGGTGCTCTACGAATGCTTTTTTTGGTGCTCAGAATTATCGAAAACATTTTGCGTATCAAGGCTTCGGAAAACTACCGCCAACGGAAAAAGATATCTTAGAAGCCTTCTCTTCATATTGCAAAAGTGTGACAACACCCAAGTGCAATACCTTTGATCCCACATGATCGTTGGACGTATGGGTCGGGCCGTCATCGTCTAGATTGTATTAGCGCCGACTTTACTACGACATGAGCAACCCAAATACAGGGCCTGAAACACCGAGGTCGAAATCCACCAGGGAACACCTTTCTGACGGGAACCAGAGACTGCCGACGACTTCACGACCTGTATCAGCCTCTGCTGTCCAAAGCCAAGATGACATGCAACAAGATATGCCAATGAATGGAAAATGCGAGACTGAAACAAAACTACAGCTTCAGATTCTTCAAGTTACGATGAAGGCAAATTTCTGCTTCCCCCCCCCCAAAAAAAAAAAAGAAACGAGCCCGGAAAAAATGTTTTGATTCAAGCGCGCGAACCACCATTCATAGCGGCACAGCACTTTGCCGCACCGTCATACTTGTCCCACAAGATCTACAGACGAAGATCAAAGGCTTTAATCCCATCAAGCTAACAACCTCGTTATAAGCCAACTGTTCTGATGGAATTATAGACATTTATCCTAACGCAAGACTAAAGATCCTAGCCGTGGACACACGAAACTTCGAGACTACTGCTACCTTTCTCCGCATCACCACACTGTGTGGCGTTCAAGTAAGAGCCCATGAGCCAAAAGTGAGCAGCATGGCAGTTGTAGTCATTCATTGTGCGCCAGTTCACATCACCGAGAACGCGATTCTGGATTGCATAAAATCGGAATCGCCCGGAATCAGGGTGCGGAGGCTAGGAACATCCGAGTCGGTATCACTTACGTTCACAACTTACAATGCCCTAGAGGCTGTTAATATTGGATTCGTACACCACAAGGTGCTGCAGTACTATGAGAAGCCAGCACAATACAAGCTCTGTGATCGACTAGGACATGTCGCTGCAGCGTGCGTGTCTCCTTCCTGCATCTAATGTGGCACTAAGCAGGAGAGAACAGACTGCAGCTAGGCATCATTTTGCATCAATTGTGGACTTGAACACATCTCCACCTCACGTGAGTGTCGTAAATTGCGTGACGAAAAGGCTGTTGCTGAATATCGGCGCCATAATCCAGCGGACTACCGCACTGCATACGCCGCTGTCAAGCAGACGCTATCGTCTACCACTCCCGAGGCAAACCAGGAAATAGTTTCTGAAAGGAAGCAAAACCTGGCAGCTGCAACGAAGTCCTATAACCTTCCATGTAACCGATTCGTAATTGATTGGAACTATGAGCGCTTGCGTGCAAATCGCCGACAAGGAGAACGCATAGAAAGGCGAACGAAATATCCAAATTACCTACGAGCAGCTTGAAAGGTCCAAAGACACACAAGGCGGCACGTGCAGGAACATGGTTGTCAATGATGGAAATCTCTTGTGCTTTAATGGATCACGAAAAGCCCTTTAAATATATGGATGATTGCACATGGACTAAAAACACCACCACAACAATTACGTCGATTTAAGGCTCGAGCTCTACAGAGTGTTCTGAAAAATGTATCCCCGAAGAGTTTAGTGCAACGCTCACTAGCTCATCAGCTAACGTACAGTATAGGTCCAGAATCGCTGTTGCAATTCCTCCTCAACGGATGAACGAATGAATGTCCCGTTCACTATGCAAGAAATGGAAGCTGCACTCGACCAGTCAAATTCAAAATCGTCGCCTGGCCCTGACGGCGTAAAGTATTCATACCTAATTCACTTGGGGCCGCAAGCGATGACGAGGCTCCACAGCGCTTTTCAACACCTCATGGGAAACGCGTCTTGTACCTGCCACATGAAAAAAGAGCAGGATAATTCCTCTATTTAAACTAGGCAAGTCAACGCTCAATATATCGTCTTACCGCCCCACTGCTCTTGCAAGCTGTAAGCTGATGGAAAAAATAATCCTCTTTCGCATCGAATGGTATCTAGAACAAAAGCGGTATTACCTAAATATTATGTGCAGATTTCGACATGGTCGAAACTCCATCGACAGTGTGATTGATATTGTGACCTCCATAGAACAATCCAAGTCGGAGGGACGTATATGTGCCGCGGTAGTTTTAGAAATCTATAGCGCATTCGGGTCCATCACTCATAGTGCCATTTTTGAATCTCTAAGAGAACTTGGACAGGTTGGTCTTACATATGGATGGCTAACCAGCTATCTCGATGACAGATTCATTTACATGTCAACCGAGGCCGGAGATACACGCCTCGTTTACGTAACCATAGGCATACCAC
This sequence comes from Ixodes ricinus, assembly GCA_037355805.1. Classification (NCBI taxonomy): domain Eukaryota; kingdom Metazoa; phylum Arthropoda; class Arachnida; order Ixodida; family Ixodidae; genus Ixodes; species Ixodes ricinus. Next base: position 8,780 of record JAZHYW010036739.1, read on the forward strand.
AGGAAGGAGTGGTGAGCCACTATTTTAACTACCGCTCAAAAGTCTAGTGAAAAAACTTTTTAATACAACTTGTGTTTCACTGTATGCAGACGGAATTTGTATGTCGACATCATGAATAACGAGATTGCGTGTACAAGCAAGACTTCAGCGAACATTGAAAATTTTGCATTAGTACTCAATACACTGTAGATTACAGGTTTCAACATCGAAGTCCGCTGCAATCGCTTTCAAGCGTCGAAGCATGAACAGCGACAGAAGCAGCTAGCTCTGCGTCTATCCACTAACCACGCCAACAAGAGCTTAGTGTTCTGACGTCCCCGCGCGCCTTCGTTTCCTCCTCTCCCTCAGTTTCTACGCGTTCATGCAAGGGGTTAGATCAAGATACAATAAAGCATGCTCATTGTATTAGATTTCCTTTGGGTCTAATAACGCGGAAAACTATTGGGGCTCTAAACTCGTCAAACACAAAGTTGGGACCGAACTTCACGGAGCGCACCGATTGGACTATCACGACGATGACTTCGCGTTTTTGTCGCCGGCGTCCAATGGCGCGCTCCGCGAACTTTTGGCTCCAACTTTGTGCTTGACGAATTTAGGTCCCCAGGGGCCCTAAACTCGTCAAACACAAAGTTGGAGCCAAAGGTTCGCGGAGCGTACCGATTGGGCGCCGGCAACAAAAGTGTGAAGTCATCGTTGTGATAGTTCGATTGGTGCGCTCCGTGAACTTCGGCCCCAACGTTATGATTGACGAGTTTAGAGCCCTTGGAGTGCTGTCTTTCTAGAGAAGAGGGGGGGGGGTATTTCGATAGCAAGTTAACCTGGTATCTTGGGTGACAAGGAAAACAAAAGTTCCGAAAAGTTAAAGGGACATGAATCGGGCGTTCAAAGAGCATCTGGCGTGAATTTATGTCGCGGAGTCGTAGCATTACGATGTACACGTTATGAACGAGCTGTCTGCGATGAGAACACCGAGCGCGGCGTTCCACATGATAGCATCATGCTCACACTCTAAGAAATATAAATCACCTAGTTTACCGCAAAGCAGTGGTAGAGTTAACTATTTATCTGCGGAGAGAGCACGCGGAATGACGAGGATGATAATACGCTTAAACTTCAGAAAAAACGGTGTGCCTTGTGGCACCCAGCTGGACGTCCCATCGTGTTCAGTTCGAGGCGTACACTAATTATTTTTAGGTCTTCACATATTTTTAGCTTCATCAGACGTCGGTTCCACAGATTGGATCTCCCAATAGACCGATATCACCAACCAGTTTCATTACGGCTGCCGCTGCCGCAATGCGTCGAGGGAACTTCAGTGTTTTTGCACGTGGGACAACCTCACTGAAGCACTGCGCGTTTAGAGCATGACTCGGCAGAACAGGTCTCGAGAACTGTCGCCTGCCTCCTTTGAACTATAGTTATGGCGGCGTCGCACATGCGCCGAACACTTGGTGAGATCCGTCTATTGCTTTGCGGTAAAGATGACTCTTTATAGAGCTCGAGATTTCTTGGGGTGCAGCGTGTCGTATTCCAGGCTTCGACTTTTGTCTGGAGCGTTTTTCAGGGGTTTATATCTTTGTGTTTTCACACTGGTGAAGCATTGCATAGACCTTTTCACCCTCCGTCGCATGGGCGCTGCCATTTTGGAATCACGTGACGCGGCCGCAGCTTAAAAGGCCGTGTTCCAAAATTGACTCGATTTAACTCCAAGGTAACGGTTTTGTACCTTGGAGTTCGATAACATACCCGCGTCCAGCTTTCTTCTATCTGTGCTGTCACGTGACACGACCGGCCGGAGTAACCCGGATCGGCTTGGCTAAGATTTGGAAAACAGCCAAGGTGCCGTTTCTTCGGCTCGTTGTTCCGCGCTCCCTGCGCGTCTTGGCGAAGACGTTGTCAATTCGTATTTTTAGTCGAGTTTTACCGCGCTTCTCGCCTTATGGTGCATTCACACTTGCGCATAACTCGCTTACGCCGAAGTGGATTCTACGGCGACGAAAAACCAGAGGTGTTTACATCTATTCCTGCCACCGGCGACGATTTTCTCGTTTGCTCGACAAGCTCACGGAGTCGCTCGCAGGATGTCCGATAGAATAGGCCGCGCTTGTTTCGCCACATGTGAAGAACCTCGCGAAGATGATCAAGTTCTACCGCGAAGAAGACAAGACTCCCACGATTCGGTGTTTCCTACTTGGTATGCAGCAGGGCACCCAGCGCAAATCAAAGAAGCAGCGGTGCACCGTCGTCGGCGGCGCTTCGCCCCGCATCCCGAATGAACGTACGATCCTTTGATTCAAGTGGACTCTTCCCGAATGAATAGCTGACCTCGTACAGGGGATTCGCTGGCTCTCCTTCGTTCCATGTTCGTTCCAGTGTTATTTCTTGTAACTGTAGAGGACTGGTGTTTGAAGAATGTGTGTTTCCTTCAATCCGGTTAAGGGTTTGGATAGCGTCGGACCATACGGCGTGTCGGACGCAGGCGGCCGTCGCAAAGTGATGCTGTTTTGTTTACATAGAACTCAAATAAACGCCACACGCATTACCTTTCGCCGTAAGGTATATGCGTTTTATTACTTAGAGTAAACTTTTTTTTCGAGTAGATGACGGGGATCTAGACGTTAGACAAGGACCATAGGCGTAGACTTCGGGGGGGGGGGGGGCATCGGGGCTCGTGCCCCCCTGGTGAGATCCGGGGGGGAGGCGAGATGCCCCCCCCCCTAATTGGGCCCTGGCCATGATCCTTACCGAGACGCTGTTTACGTGCCATGTAACGAGCTTCTAGTAGTGGCATGTAAACAAAATAACGCCCACGTTGCCTTTATTGACAAAATACATGGGAAATGGAATTCCAGCGTGCTTTCGTTGGCTTCAATCTCCAGTCCTGGCGAAAAAGGTAACGCGCAGCACCCCCCCCCCGCCCCCGGGAAAATGGAAAGTCTACGCCGCTGACACGGACGATCACGTTAGCTAAGCGATCACCCTAAAAACCTCCAAGATCATGATCCTTCATTTCCCGTGCGCCCTACTAGCTGTGTAGAAGGAAATGCAGCGCACACATAAGAAGCAGCGGTGCCGTGGGCGGTGGTAATTCGTCAATGCCGCGAAAAGAATCAGCGTGCACGCTGCCTCCTACCTCGTCCTGCCAGGTCAATGTTTATCTCACCGTGAGCGACAGCATTGCTATACAAACAGGAAGGACTGGAAGAACGCAGCACGCAAAGCAACTTCCTGCAAGCACTGATTGGCTCGCGTCAGGAAAAATGTATCGCTGGGCGACGAAGTTTCCTCTCTGGCCGTTCGGAAAAATCCGCCGGCGACGAGCGCAGCGAAAATAAGCTCGTCGCCGAGGCCATAACGCCCTCAGAATTGTACGTGTAAACGGGCCATCCAGCGTAAAACACATATGAGCATTAAATCGCGTTGCTTCGTGCCGCTGGGCGGCGTAACCGTGACAATCATTGCTGTCATTGGTAGGGACCGCTTCTCATTCTCATTTATATCAATGATATTTCCCGAGGAATTGAATCAAAAATACTTCTATTTGCCGATGATTGTGCATTGTACAACGCAGTGTATCTGGTGAAACGGATTTCACACAGCTTATGACAGATCTTAAAAGAATTGAATCATGGTGTAGTAACAATAAGATGTCATTGAACGCTAGCAAGTGTGTTCATGTGTGCTTCACAAGAAAACATAATAAATTGACTCATCAGTACTCCATTAACAATGCAAATATTAGAATGAAACCATCTTATAAATGTTTAGGTGCTAAATTTTGCCGAAGACGGTACATGGACAACGCAAGTGAACAGTGTCGTTTCCAGGCCAGGCAGGGCTTTAAGTTTTTTACAGCGCAACCTTAAACATGTAATCAAAGAGTTTAAGGAGGCAGCGTATAAACCGTTTGTCAGACCGATATTAGAGTATGCCTGTCATGTGTGGAATCCGTCTTACCAGGTTCGTATCAGTGCCGTAGAACGTATTCAATCTGTTGCTGCTCGGTTTGTCCTGGGTAGATACTATCAGTTTCAGAAGCACAACTGAAATGAAATGAACTGGATGGGTGCATTTAAATTAACGGCGTAAAATGCTGCAGCTCGAATTTTTTTTTTGATGTATCATAACCAAACAGGAATTTGTGCTGCAAAGTTCCTGCATTCACCATCTTACCGTTCTGCTCGTACAGACCATTGTTAGAAGGTTCAGCCGTATTCGTCCAAGACAAACATTATGAAACACTCTTTTTTTTTTTTCACGAATCATCGCAGAATGGAATTCATTACCGGCGGAAGTGGTGTGCCGCGAGACTGTGGATCTTATTTTAATGCATTGTGACCCCTGCAATAATGCCTGTATAGGCGCTGCGGTTTCTTCATCAATAAAGAAAAACAAATTTCCTATAGTTACGCCACGCGGCGGTGCGATGCGATGCGATTTTTAATCACACGTGTTTCACGTTCTACAGTTTGTTTTGCACAACTTCTGCAGTTTCTTTTGTAACAAGTTCTGACTATGTTCACCGCCGGTGTACGGGATACGCTATGAGGATTGAAGAGGCAGAGGAATAAGCCTCTAGCGTTGCGTGCAACCCAATTAATAATGGCATACCAATTTCGATCACTAGTAGTGGCAGAACATTCGAAATCGGTAGCGCGACGTATATTTATTATAGCGCATATAGAATCATAAGGAGAGACAGAAGAATGTATTTATATCATTATAAGGGTTCACCCGCTTTTGAGTTGTTCTCTCTCTCCTTGCTGCAGGGGCGCCTTCGGTGCAGGTCTTGCACCTTGGGTCCCCTTCTTCCATCTCTTCCATCGGTCCCAAAAATTCCCATTTCGCGGGTGTCAGAGCAGCAGTTCCCGCCCCGAGTTTACGAATTCTGACAGTTTCCAATCTGCCGTACCCATTTGGTTATGTATTCGATCGCCGGCAGTAGGCCCCGAAGATAGGCCCTTCTCGCCTGTCTGGCGACTTCGGCCTGCTCTTCAGGTTCCACTGCTTCGAACTTCGCATTCTCCCAGAATCATATGGAAGGTGACGAAAATAGGTGCAAAAAGGAGTAACTATGCGTGTTTCCTGAAAGCACCGTGCTTTGCCTTCATAACAAATAAAAAACAGATGCTTTTAGTTATATAAAGAAACTCATGAAGATGGGTAACAAACTTTCAGCGTGCGTTTGATTTTATCCTAAAAATAATAATAACGTCAACGTCAGACGATTCGTTTGTTCATTCAAAAATATGTTAGAAGTTTTCAATCGTTGTTTGCAGAATAAGCATTCACTTGATTTCTTGAGTTATAAATTTAACACGTTCACTGCGTCGGGGGTCACCGGTGCGTCACACAACATATGCCAGCCGTGCGGCGTCGAATATTGAGTACTTCTGAGTAAGACAGGAGTGATATTAATGACAAAGATGAACGCCAGAGGAAACAATATTTTGCATTCGACTTCATTAGCCATGACTGATTTCTGTGCTGGGTAGACTTGCCGTAACTCACGACGCTCCATATGAAAACAAATCACATCCAGTGCGGCGTACGGGGGTCGGCAGTGCACCACGTGATTCACATAACTGTTCCATCAAAGCGCCCAGACGGTGCTACCCTCTAAACCAAAGAAGCACTATTAGCGCTAGCAGTATTCTTGCTCGACTAGGTGCAAGTCTTTTATTTCCGAAATGAGGTGGCACGTTCCCTTTTCGGCACACTCAACAACATGTCCGAGATGACATGCGGTGAAAAAGCTCTCCCACACGCTCGAGAAAGCTGATGCACCCCACGGGAGATCCGAAGACGGTGCGTGGGTAACTAAATCGTTAAGTGAAAAGCACAAAGGCAAAGAAGGCCAGATTCACGGCGAGGGACGTCGCCACATTCTGTAGGGACTGTCAGGGGGAGCCATTTATGTTTCTGGCATGATTTAACACTGGGCACAATGAGAAGCCCTTGAATGCCTCTAAATCTCTCGCAGCTATTCCAAGGATGATGATACAGAAAGTCTTGCTTGAGAAAACCCTTGACATTTTTGCCATTTTTAGCGATTTGAGGTTCAGAAAGAATTGTAAGGTAAATAACACACGTTCGTTTGTTGTTGACTAGCGAAAGGGATGGTGCCTGGCAAAATACTACGAACAGCAGGTCGATTAACGCCATTACTGCGGCAAAAGCAAGGCAAACAAACTTACCTTGCTCATGAGTTCTGGAATTTGCGCGAGGTTTGTGATTGCACTGCATTCGGAATAGATAATACATGGTACAAGTTCAAATCAATTGTAAATCATTGCACTACCCAGTTTGTCCGTAAAAAGCGGAAAGTGATAAGAAAGCACAACCCATGGATAAGACGTGAGATTATTCAACTAAAGCGCAGAATCAAACGGCTGGGAAAATCGCCTAACTAGTATCAACTACAGACTGCAGAACTACAGATGACAAAGCCAGGCTTTCCAAAGAATCGAGTGTCCTCAAACTGAAAATTAAAGAGGCAAAAAGGAAGTACTCAACGTGACCCTTCACGAGTTTATGAAAACATCACCCACTAAATTTTGTAACTATACTAATCCAAAAGAGTAAAAAAAAACGGCTAGTTTGAGCTCTTCTGAGAAACGAAGAATGACATTTAAACACCTACTTTAATTTCGTTTTTACGGTTGACCATGGAAGAACAACAACGTTTAAAACTATTAATGAAAACAGTGCAGTGTTGGGAGAATTAATAGCAACTGGGTCAGGTGTACTTGCATTACTGCTTGAATTAGACGGTAAAAAAGCAGCGGCCCGGATAAAATTCCAAAATGTTCCTTACACGGTGTGCCGAATGGGTTAGTAAATATTTAGTATTAATTTTTAACAAATCTCTCAAGCAATCTTCAGTGCCAACTGAATGGGAGATCGCAAAAGTTGTCCCGATCCAAAAATCTGGCGAACACTCACTAGGCTCAAATTATAGGACAATATCACTAACATGTAAATGCTGCAAACTCCTTGAGCAAATTATTCTTAAATTTATGACAAAATTTACTGAGAAAAACTATAGTTTATATGCATATCAGCATGGCTACAGAAGCGGATTATCAACAGTTACGCAGCTAGCTGAAACTCTCCATGACTTCGCGTCGGGTATATAATAATAGAAGTCAGATAGATGTATTCTTTTTAGATCTATCGAATGCGTGTGACCGCGTTTCTCATACCAAACTCCCTAAAAAACTGACATGCATATTAGGAGAAGGTCAGATAGCATCTTGGATCAAAAATTATTTAGAAAATCGCTTTCAGTTTGTTTGTTACAGAGGCACACCTCGCGACCAGTTGAAGTACTTTCTGGTGTCCTGCAAAGTTCGGTTTTGGCGCCTCTTTTATTCCTGCTGTTTATAAATGATATCGCGGATGGCATCGAAGCAAATATAAATTTATTTGCTGATGTCTGTGTAATTTACCGCGAAATTAAAGGCCCAACATAATAAACTTTTACTAAATGATTCTTTAAAGAAGGTGGCCGACTGGTGTGACAACTGGCAAATGGCGTTAAATTTAGACAAACCCGTATCTATGTGCTTGACGAAGAAGAAAAAAATGTCTTGAGTTTCCTTACAGTGTTAATGGCGTGAATTTGCGTAAAGTTTCTACGAATAAGTACCTTGACGTAATAATAACAGGCGATTTGAACTGGAACACACAAGTTAAATATGTAACGAACAAAGCACTCTTGAAATTATTTCTTCTAAAATGAACGTTAAAATATTCGACTCGTGATACCAGGCTTTTAGTATGCACTTCCCTCGTTCTCTATGGACTAGAATATGCAAATATAACCTGGTTTCCTCATACACAACACAAAATAATGTGAGTATTATTGAAAGTGTTTAGAGAAAATCCGCAAGATTTATTTCTCAGAAATACGGTCGTTATGATTCGTCAACAGAGCTCCTCAAAAAAGCCGTTCTCTTCTCAACTGCTCATCGAGCAAAACTTGGTCGACTGAAATTTTAGAGCGCAGCTTTAAGCGCCCGTTTCCGTGTTTCCGGGCGTCGGCGTAAACGTCGGTGTTGGTGTTGGCGTAACCGCGCTAAATTTAGCGGAAAGATTAACGTCACGTGACCTCAACACCGATTCAGTTTCCCGCTAAATTTAGCAGGAAAATTCAGTTTCTCCGCTAGATTTCGCGGACAGATTCATAGATAGAATTAGGAGAGCGTGTTCGAGTTAGAGATCGAGATTTGGAAACGTCTTTAATTTGGGAGCGCAGCTCTTAGGCGCCCGTTTCCGGCGTCAGCGGCGTCGCCGTCGGCGTAACCGCGCGCGTTGTGTTATGGGACGTTTCCCCGCTACATTTAGCGGGGAAATGTTTCTATCTAAATTTAGCAGAGAAATGTCACCACTAAATTTAGCGGGGAAATGTTACCGCTAAATTGAGCGGAAAAATTTCCCGCACGATTTAGCGAAATTTTCGCTAAGTTAGCGGAAAATTTAGCGAAAATTTCCCGCTAAATGAGAGGGGAGCAGGAGAGGGGAGGGGAAAATACGGAAAAAGAGGAAGGGGCGTACCATTCCCTCCGTACTCCTCCTCCTCCTCCTCAAGGGCTGCGCTCTAGTTCGGCATTACAGAGAATTGTAAACGTCTTTCACTTTAGAGCGCAGCTCTTAGGCGCCCGTTTCGGGCTGGAGCGGCGTCGCCGTCGGCGTCCGCGTAACCGCGCGCGTTGCATTATGGAACGATTCCCCGCAAAATTTAGCGGGCAAATTTAGCAAAAATTTTTCTCTAAATGAGAGGGGAGCAGTACAGGAGGAGGGGTGCGTACGGAGGGGAAGGAGGGGTATACCCTCCCTCCGTACCCTCGCCTTTTCCTCCTCAAGAGCTGCACTCTAATTCGGCATTACAAAGAACTGTAAACGTCTTTCCTTTTTTTTTGTACCTTCTTTTAAATGACTCATATAAAATTGACAAAACGAAGTACGTACAGCTTTCAGAAGTAAGAACCGCTAGAAACAAGCACAGCAATACACTCGTTGAGTATTCCTTTAATAATGACAGCCTCAGATACTTAATTTTTCGTTCAGCTATAAGAGACTAGAACCAACTAGATACAAAGTTCTTTACTTATACAAGTGTTGACTCGTTTATTGGTGCCATTAGAAACGAATTTATTTGTCAATCTACGAGTTGATATGTCATTTATTTTTGGAGAAAGACTCGCGTCTTTGTTTCTGTTTACTCTCGGTTAGCTCAAATTGTATATTTGTGTTTCTCTCGTACCCTAATGCCTGCTCTAATCCCCTACAGGGATTGGCAGTATCCTGAAATAAATAAAAATAAATAAAAGGTAAACCGCTATTTGAGCCTCAAGATGGCACTAAATTTCGACAAGGCTCTATAGGCAACGTCTGAAGCCAAGAGCTTAGGGGTCCCTTCAACAGTTTTCTTTGAAAACTTTGGGACCTCCGTCTGAATAAGATAATTAACTAGCATCTTGTTTACAAATAAAAACACATTTTGACTTGACTTGACTTGACTTGACTAATCCCCCTGTCGCGCAGAAGTTCCGGCTTCCTCCTTGGTCCTGTTCTAATTCCGATTACTTTTTTCATCGGGGAAGTACGGCTGCTGTCTCTATTGTCCAGGCGCGTATCGGAGTTGTCAGATGTCAGACAATAAGTAATATCCCCCCCCCCCATTCAATTTGCTGGGAAACTTACGATCAATATGGCCACCCGGCCAACGCGGCGGAAACAATGTCTCCAAGAATGTGCTGTGCTCTATACGGTCTGCTGGAGCCAAGCAAGCACTGCTAAGAGCGTATTGTCATGGCGCTAGTCGCCTTTTGTGCCTATGCTATCACTCGCTAAACCAATCACACACAGTAAACACGTCGTAATTCTTGGCTTTTTTTTACTTTTTACTTTTTTGTGCGTGATTTGCAAGCGGGCAAAGAAGACAAGCAAAATGACAATGAATTTTTTTTTTGCGCTGCTTGATTTGTTTTGTTTGGATCGTAGCATGGGTTGCAGACGGGCCTTATGTGAATCTGAATCGGTGAATCGGAGTATATCGTATACCGGAGTCTTCTAGAGAAAATAGTAATTTGGGATACGCTCTGCAAAAAGCTCGAGTTCTTTTTTCTTTTTTCCCACAAAGCACGGATGCAGCCAATCGCGGCGAACAATAGAAGCTTCCCAGCGAGTGACTGAGCTCAGAATGCGATTTGATCAAGACTAGAAAATACGACGTAGGGAGGGACAATGAGAAAGTGAAACGTCAAGATCATTGTCCTTGGGTACATCGCACGATCTTGGTCTATTTGTATTTTGAGCGTATTGTCAATGTCTGGCGCCCCTTCAAAGGTACCGTGAAATTAATTTTTGAGCTGGGATAGACGATTTTAGATGGATATTTTACTAATCCCGTATCGTTTAGTGACCCAAAGGAAGAGGGGTTGATCCAGAAAATGAAAACGCCGTTTTTCGACCTACCAAGATGAACTACGCATTGCAAAAGGCTGAAACTCCGTGAGAACGCGACGCTAGCGGTGGTGACAAAATGCGATAATTTGATAACATGACGCCACCTGGATCAAAACATACGAGAGAAAAATAAGTTTTCTCTATGAGCCGAGGTCCACATGAGCCCCATAATCACCGAACCAAGAAATAAGATTGGAGGCGCCTGTAGAATTCATTTTCTCGACAATGCTTGTGAGAAAGAAAGCAAACAATAACGTATTTCTGGCTGACAAGCTATTTTTTTTTACTGAAATGAATGTTACATGCGGCCACAATGTAACTTTTTTTTTTGACTGGATGAATATTAATCAAACATAAACGTCAACTCATAAAAAAAAACGTTTAGTTTTCTAGTTTTTTTTATTTAGGCATCGTCATGTCCTCAAACTTTCGAGTTATGTCGCCAAAGCTAGCGTCATGTTTTCAGAGAGCTTTAGCTTTCTGCGATGTTTAGCGTATTTTTACGGGGCGAAATTTGTGTGCGTCCGTCCGTCGCGGCTAGACAGCTACATTTAGCGAAAAAAAACGTGAATAGGTGTAAAGCTGACCCTTTTTCATTTTTGTTTCCCAACGCCATCGACGCAACAATGCGTGCTCAGAGTGCGCGCCCAACAAAATGGCGGACTCCGGTAATGGGCGAAACATGTACCTAAGTAACCTCGCGCACTCTCAAAACTGGTTTAGACAGCGATTTCCAATCTTGCCCCTAAATTCAACGGAGAATGCTTTTTCTTCGAATACAACGGGAAAAAGTTTGAATTTCTGTATAGTTATATACGCCCATTCTCGTGCGTGCATAGGTGTCAGTATCACGTATAAATTCATTGGTATGGATTAAGAAACGCTGGGACTGTGTTATTATCCTCACGTTTCTTGGATTTTGATTCGTTCCTCGAAATCACACTGGTTTTGCAATCTTAATAAGATGTACAAGGGTGTTCCCCAAAAAACATACACACTTTCTTCTTTCTTCACTGCAAACATAGATTGTACATCGCCGAACGCTCCTTTCCGGCCAAATGTAGCTCTAGTGGTCCGAACTAGATGCCAAAGTTTCATCCCTAACCGTTACCTTATTCAAAAGTTATAAGTGATTTTCTAAAATGTTCAATAGGAAAGGGGGTTCATTTTCGCCCGTTTTCGGTAGCGGTCAACATAGAGCTCCCTACAATATTCCATATCACTGTCGGCTGCCATTTTTCAATTAAAGTTTTCATAAAATCACTTTTAACTTTTAAATAAGGTAACGGTTTGTGCTGAAACTTTGGCATCTGGTTTGGACCTCTAGCGCAACCTTTGGGCGGAAAATGAGCGTTCTGCACTGCGTAATTTCCTTTTGCGGTAAAAAAAAAATACTGTCTTTTTTTCTTTTTGTTTACACCCTGTAATCTTGGTACTTTCTGCGTTTTTTTTAGACTGCAGCAACGATGAAGACAAACACTAAGAATCCTAATCAATTTTAAGACATTATTTCGTGTTTATTTGTTTTTCCAACATACACAAACATACGTATCATCGGGTTCAAAGGAAATGCGAACAGTGACGGAACCTGGAGCCAACTGCCGGCGCAACTTCTAAGCTTGTTTTATGCTTGGCGAGGTTCAAACACATCGATGTAAGACGCACAACCTCGCAGCGCCCCAAAGCCGATGTATTTGAACCTCGCCAAGCACAACCCAAGCTTGGAAGCTGCGCCGGTAGCGGGCTCGAAGTTCCGCCCCTGTTCGCATTTCACTGCAACCGTACTATGGCTTGACGTCCGCCTAGACTCTCATCGGATAGAATGTCGAGTGTTTTAAAAAGGATGCAGAATCTTTTTAGGAAAATTGAGCTTCTCCTTTGAGGTTATATAACCTAATTTCAGAAAATTTACAATCACAAAAGGGGGCGGCACGTGAAGTCTAGTAGTTGGAGACGAGATGTTTCTTCTGTCCAGTAACGAACCTTGTTAGAGAGTTTTAGTAGATCGTACGCTGCGGAGAACGGACTCAGCGGGAGCGTGCTCAATTAATGCTTCAAATTGACGGCACGAGCTTCCGCTAGCAAAGCGTGCCGTTAAAATACGGTCTGCTACAAGTCTCGATTATGTCCTCTGGCTAATAGGAACCGTTTTTCCTCGCTCGTCTCGTTAATAGGGATACTTTGCCGAACTCGTTAACAAAACGACATGATAAAAAAAGCCAAAGTAGGAGCTACATCGTGATCACGCCACACAACTAAGCAGCCAAAAAATGCTCAGAGTGCAGGTGAGCAGTGACTATAGAACATTATGTTAGACCCTGAAGCTAGAGAACATATACTGAAATAAAAAAGACAGACAAAAAGGGGAACAGACAGTTTCTGTATGTCTGTCTGTTCCTCTTTTCTGGTTCTCTTTTTGTCTCAACTACCTTCTCGCCTAATGATAGGGTCCAACGTCTGTAGCTAAACAACCGTACAACTGAAATTAACTTGAAGAGAAACAAAATAATTCGCTCATTTAGCTGCTGCACTCTGCAATGAGAATGGTCTATCAAGCAAGCTCGATAAGCGACTACACTAACTATACTTGTCGAAACAAGAAACGAAACACAATGAAATTTTCTTCGTGTTTGGTTTGTTTCTTTTAATTGTTTTCTAGTGTGCGTCGCGAGACAGAAAACTTACCACGTGAACGCTGAGAGCCTGAGTAAGAGAGAAAAAGGAAGTAACGTTAGAACCGCCAAATATAAAGAAAATTGTCACTTCCGGTTAAAAAAAACAACGAAGACAAATGTTGGGGTTTTGGTTTAATTGTACACACGAAAGAATAAACAAATACGACGGAGCACAGAACATACCATCTTTCAAGTGGCAACAACAAGAATGAAACAAAACCTTCCCCCAAAGGCGTCTACAAATCTTGGAAGGAGAAGGATAAAAAATGTTGAAGGAAAAGGAAATGTGAGACGGAAAAAAGTTAAAACTAAAATGCATGAATTTTGTGCTCGAAAATGAGATTAAAAGCTTACAAATACAGTATCACGTCGGTGTGTGGAGCAGTCTGGAAAGTTCAGGTTTAAGAAATTCAACTTCTGTTCAGGGGTGCGGAGCGCAGCAGTATTTCTGCTCCTTCACTCTCACTGACGAAAACAGAAGTCAGGGGCCGTATCTTGAACGATCGTTTAAGTTTTCTAAAACAAAAAACACAGCCTTCGTTGTAAACAAGCAATCTCTTAGACATTCACAACGAGAAAGAGAGAATGCACGTTTTTAAACAACACAAATTAAGTGTTCGAAATGTCCATGGCTTGATAGACCGAGGCCGTTTGATCTTCTAGTTGCTCCGACACTAGCCAGCTGCACTCCCGGAAGTTGGAGGGGGTTAGGAGGAAGGGGTAGATACAGCAACCGGGTACTGCAGGAGGCAATGTTCTAGATTGGCGTATAGTTATAGTGATTTTTTGAAAATTTCAATGGGAAAACGGCAGCCCATATTTGCCCGTTTTCGGTTTCTGGTGCCATAGAGTCCTCATGTATTCGAAAACTCCATCGGCCGCCATTTTCCCACTGAAATTTTTAGAAAACCACTTATAACTTTTGATTGAGTTATCGGATCGGGCTGAAACTTTGGCATCTGGCCACGATTCCCAGCGCTACCCTTCGGGCGGAGAATGAGCGTTCAGTGATGCCTAGTTTATTTTGCGGTAAAAAAAATGTAAATTTTCTTTGTGACACCCTATACATATCGTCTAGGGTTGGTGTCATCAAACAAACAATAGTAAGCCATGAAAGCCACACCTGTCGCACACCTTGAGTCACGTGGAAACAGAAATACTTTGTGCCTTGGTTCCTGCGCGTTTTGCCGTTGATGGGGTGCCAAGGCACGCAGCAATCGTTGCCGTAGCAAATCTTGCAGTCACCTGAAAACGCGCTACATTGATTGACCATATTTCACAATCCAGTGAATAAGTAAAAAAATATACATAATAACAGAAATCAACAAAATACAACGCAACAGACAAAAGAAAAACGGTAGTGGTATGCGTCAAGAAACTGACGCAGAGGATTAAACGAGAGGGGACGTCAAACGCCGAGCTCTGATTGGACTGTTTAGTGGGTAGACCTTAAGCTATAGCAAGCCTTTGTCTCTACAGCACTCGTACCGCGTTATACGGCGAATCGCCGGCGTCTGGCGTTTGGCTTTCGCATACGAAGGCGTTCGACGAGTTCAGGGGAAACGAAGGCAGCCTTTGTCTTCAACGCACTCGTCGAACGAAACAATCTTACCGCTGAAAATAAAAAGCACCCCAATGCAGTATTTACACACCTGAAGCCCAGGATCAGTGCCAAAAGGTTGCGGAGCTTGAGACGCGCCCGTCGCGCCCAGCTGATATCTATTGTAGTAGGCTGGATCGCGCATCGAGACTTGTCTTGCTGGAGTCGAGTGGCACCACCGGCGGCCATCACATGACACCAGCTAACGCATGCGACTCTATGGGGAAAAGGAGAGAAAGTGCCGTTTCCCCATTTCTATGGGACATGTGGTCGGCAATGAAACTGTTTTGGCTGCTTTTCGAAATCCTAAACTGACAGCCCTCGCAGTTCTTATAAATAATTTGTTTCGTGGTGACGAGTGACTCCGCTGGACGAAAAGTGTAGTGCAGCTTAATGAGACAAGAGGTCGCCGTGGAGTCGGTGACGGTTTCGATGAATTGGCTTGAGCATACGCCAAGCCTGAAGGCTTTGCTACGCGGGATTCGCTCCCTCCCGTGAAAGCGCTGTCAAGAGGGAACTTCTTCGACGTTTATCAACTTATGCGCTTCCCCGAGGATGGTCTTATTGACTGTAAGTTATTTCGTTTACTCTACTACTAGAGCGAGCTTGCCAGCTCAGCGTGGGTGCTCTGGCACGTTTAATTTTTTAAAGGGAAGCCGAAGAGGTTCTTGAAAATACGAGTTAGAGGTGAATCCTAGAGTATGTTTATCTCGAGAATTTAAATATCACGTTTGTTTTTCCTGAAGATGTAACTAAACGTAACAATAAAACAAAAAACATCAGACCAGTCGTTACGTCATAAAAGGATATTTCTGGCCGCCAGGACGCGTGTCGCTCGTGTGCGACACCGAGTGCAATTGCAAGCTTGCCAGGCCTATTCCCCCGCACTGACACCAGTCGTGACGTCTATTTTTCTTTTTAAACTCTTTTGAAAATAGCAACAGTGCGCGTACATAGCTTTGATAGGCGCTGAAAGGTGCGAGAGTGGAGGTTCCGTAAATTCTTTATGACGTACCGTTCCGAGAAAAGGACTTTAATGGTACTTTGAAAATAATTTCTGCAGCCTTCCGTGCACCAAGTTGAAAGATAATCTCGATATTCGTGATCCTGGAGGTCAAAATGAAGACGATTGAAGTATTTTTTTCTCAACTACAGAACCGCTTCAGTTTTCATTTCAAGGGCGTTCGAACGCTTCACAAATACCGATTCGATCTCTAAACACCGGACATAATGATCGCAGCACGTCACGAAGATACTGACCTTCGAGCACCACGCAGAAGCTTCACTATTCCTACTTTTGTGTGTTTCTCTTATAGACTTACGTGTATTGCTTGGTGTCAAGCAATGACCGCCGGTGGTGCCACCGACGGGCTCCCGATCCGCGAAATAGCCTACTACAGTAGAGATCAGTGCGCGCGCCCCAACACGCCCCAACCATGGGGATGTGCTATCTGCACAGCATCAGCCGGGGGCCACGTGACATTCCAGTGACGCCACCTCTCTACTGTCACGCATCTCTGCCGGTGAGGGCCACCTGACCTTCCATTTCTTCGCGTTTTGTCGATTGGCGTTATCTGGGTTCGTCGAACGTCAAGCTGATCGCTCCGCGAGCGGGTAGGATCGGCCGCCGCGAAGCGGCGTTTACGGGTGGGCCAAGTGGGTTAACATTCTTTGTAATGAGCCGCCGCAGACTGCCGCCGCGAAGTGGTGTGAACGCAGTGGAGGGGGTAGGTTAGCACGCGCCCCCGTTATAACCAACGGAAATGCGTGACGCAGAGAAACGGCGTCACTGGAGACATCACGTGACCTCCCGGTTGATGCTGTGCAAATAGCAACTCCCCAACCATAGAGATCAGTGCCCCAACCAAACGGTGATGTCCGTGAGGCTCGGGTATGCCGCTACGACGACACTAATGATGTAACGCAGAATAATTTAAGGTCTTCCGATATTTCTACAAATAATATTACACTACGTTTATTAATAAACGTTTTTGTTAACAAATTATTGGCAAAGATCTCAAAACGTAATTTGTTCCCAGGAGCGATATCTACGGTGGCAAACACAACACTACAGTCAGGTGAAGTTCTAGAGGCGGCATGAAACCACTAATGAAGTCAAAATTGTGATTCTGCCTCACCTAGAAACTTCCTATACTTCCGATGTTACAAGTAATGGAGTAACTTTCTATGTAGTATATTACTCCGTAGTAGCACTTATCTCGGCCGCGAAGGGCCCCAAGTGACCACTCTTTACGTTTACTATATTGCTCTATGGCCGTAGCATCTCACCTGACTGATCGGAATCTGCTTTTGCGACTGAGGCCAGTGTTGTGTTAGCATGGGGACAAGAACACAACCATTCCCTCTCGAGCCCCGACAAAGACTGTTCTTTACTTCGTCGTCTTCTAGCAGCCCCCACCTTCGGCACGCGATAGCACGCGTAACCTAGCTTACTGAACAGCCAGTTGTACTTAGGGCGCCTGCAGCGCGTCTCCGACTGGTGTCTTTAGCGTCCCATCCCGGCCATGCATCAAAAGTGGTATCGAAATGGCAACAAATGACTTCACAGAAGCCGGAGTGTCATGCTGTTGACTGTCGCGACCCTTGCGGTTTGTCGTAGAAATGCTGGCGAAAAGCACAAGCGAACGCGAATGTCGCTGTCGTCACGGCGTCCCAGGCGTCCCAACTTCCGGCTGCTGTAGGGTAAGTGAACTGTCACAATGGAGAGCGACCTGCAGCAGAACAGGCGTCTGCCACATCCACCACAGCTGCTGGGACGCCGCCAGGGTCGCGACCGGTGACAGCATGACAATTGAATGACGTCGTCAGGCGGAAATGAAGGGACCACTTTTTTGACGCGGTAAGAACACAGTTGGAGACGTGTTCCAGGCACCATAGCTGTACGTTTTGCGGTACCGCAATATGAACATTGCCGTCATGGATGGATGGATGGATGTTAATGGCTCTACCGTTTGTAATGGGCGGTAGCTTGCGCCACCTAGTCCTAAACTAAAATAAACGTAGACATGCAGCTGATCACGAGGGTTGCCATCATCCTCGAGCCAGTAGTTTCGGTTTCCCCATGGGCCCCCGAAACAAAACTTTGAGATAAGATATCTACAAAACTACACAAGACATCGAGGAAACAAAATGACACCTCGTAATTCAGGGACACTTCCTTCACTAAAAGAAGTCATAACCCTAAAGTCGGGAAAATGTACCGGAGTTAGCCATCTAAGAGTGGCGCCGACTGCTCATACATCTTACAAAAGAAACACCTGTCTCCTTTACAGCACATATATGTTTAGTTTTCTTAGGCAGTATTTGCAGTGTCATTCAAGAGTAACTGCGACTGTAGTCACAAACAGCTTAACTAGCGAAGGGCGTGGCGATTCTCCGGCATCTCATTGTCGCTCCTCAGCCAGTGAGATTGCAGTGTTTACTGATAAGAAAGTCTGGACGCCAATCAAGACGCATGCAGGCATGAAGATAATAAACCCAGCAACGCGTTAAACTCTAAAAATATTCTACAAGTTCCCAGTCCCTTGGGAACACGGAAACAGCCAATCACGGCCAACAACAACAAAACACAATAACCACAACTACGCTACTACTACAACTACAGCTGCTACTACTACTACTACCACGACAAGACAACAAGAACAAGCAGGAACAACAACATAGAGTAACAGCAAGAATAACAAGTATAGTAAGCAAGAATAATAATATTAATAATAATAATAATAATAATATTACTTAATATCTGCAAAGTAATGTTGCTCAATGAAGTAATTGGACAACACCCATTAAAATAATGAAAAAATACCAGTGAATGACAGTTAAGCTGGACCATTCTACAAAATGAATACTGCGTCCTGCGCAGGAAAATTGAGCATGAGGTTTAACTTGTTCGTAATCACTGATCACATGGCATTTGTTAGATCTAATCATGTTCTGATCTTTGTCATCCTTTGGGACCGTTTTATTGTTCGCTCTGATTTGCTGTCTTTGTTCTCTGCGGAAAGTGCAAAAATTCTTCTTTTTTTTTAGTGCGAGCGCCAGTTGCAAATGACTTTAGGAAGCAGTACTTCAAAAAAAAAAAAGAAAAAGAAAAACACCGCTGCGCAGCACTTCGTTTTCACGGCACGAGAGGGAGTCCCTAAAGCATGGGCAGCAGTAGCGTGTGCTTCGCATTGCACTTGCTGCGCTACTGGCGTTGTCCTCGTCGTCATACTCGTTGTGGTCGTAGTCGATTCGGCATTGCACTTCATTCGGCATAAGCGAGAGAATACACGGGGCAAAGATCTGAACGGGAGCCAGTTCGCGCTGCCAAACCGCCAAGCCAAACCTGCTCGCCGAAGGCCCTCAGAACGCTCCTCGCATCCTCCAGCCCATGCTACCGCAGCGCCGCCGCGTACATCCTGGACCTTTCCACGCTCGCCGCCTCACATCAATGCGTGGCGCATGTCGACGCCTGATTTCACTACCCCTCCTCTAGTTCACTGTAAAGACATCTCTGCCCACTGATCCCTGTGACAATTAGCTGGATCGCGCTTTACTGCTCTTCGGGTGCAGCCACCGAAGTTCCGAATCGGCCATCTTGAGCCTGAGTATGTCTGCCGGGTGAGGCGTTGCAGAGGCTGGGTGGCTGCGTGCTGAAAGACACGTCCCGTCGACATCCGCCGATTAAAAAAAAGATGTGTAAGATGTTGTAGCTGCTTTTGAAAACCCGCGAAAGATTTTATCCGGAAGCCCAGCACCACAGAAAGAAAGCACAATTCGTCTAAACACACGTTTTGCGGAGAGGAGGCGTGATCAAAGGACATGCCTTGGCACGTCTTTGTGCGCTTCGTACGCTTGAATACCGATCGAGAATCGACGCCGTGTCTATTTGTTAAACCAGAAAGTTGCGAAGCCCTGTCGAGACGTACATGACTTTGCTGCACACATATCGGTCGCGGCGTTCTGGATCGTCCAGCTGTTCTGACGAGTTGGTATCATAGATAAGTGGTTACAATCATTAAGGGAAATAAGTTTATGGCTCCTATCATGTACTATCAACCATAAATATGTTCTAAATCTACTCAAATGTATCCAAATAGACCTTTTTTTTTAAGTGCGCGCCATCGCCTTTCCGCCATTGCTTGATCACGCACTCTGAGCATGTATTCGACACTAGGCCTGCGTCAGAGTTCGGCGATGACTCGGACACAATCACGCGCTTCGTGCCAGAAATCACGACCATCAATGTTGCCTGATGGTCTTTTGAAAGTGATCTCTTACTCCCGTCACATAGCAACAAAGATAGCAAAGATAGAGCAACGCAGTGGAGGAGCACTGAACGGGAGGTAAGTTTTCGGGCAGTTTGCCAGTTTAGGCCAGCGCTCCAGGGTGAAACAAGCCAGCCGACCAAAACGTGACCAAAACAACATGTTTTTCGCGTAAGGCACGTCAAAATATTAGGAGCTGGAGAAAATCAACCATCTGCGTTCAATCCTTATTTTGAACAAGTTTTTCGTTCACGTTCCGCTTATTGGGGAGCACGGCGAAAGAGCCCAAGTATGCACACTGTTAAGGAGTCCCGTGTACTTGGTTAATATTCGGGGTCAAAAAACACGCTATTTACACAAATTACCATAAATTTAAACGTTGGGTAACGGATAATTCGTTCAAAAATTATGCGAGGTTGTAAAAAACGTGTTTTGGTTCGGTCATACACGAATAACCGTGCCAACCTGGAAAACACGCATCAACCCCGGCGACGATTGCAGCATTGCCGGCTACCGAAGCACCGGAATGCTTGGCGACACACCTAGAAAGGACAGTGGAGACAAATTCTGCGGAAAGAAACATGTCTCGGAGAGAGATATGCACCAAAAGCAATTACGCCATGTTGCGGGACGAGAGCGAGCAGGCGTTCTCAACTTTGTCCCTTTTCTCTGTGGCACTGCCCCTAGTTTCAAGTTTCAGTTTCTGTAGGTATACCTACTAGCAGGTACAAACTTCTTTAACGCAGGTAAAAGACAGGGAAGTCAGGACGGTGCGGACTCCGTGTTTCGCGCTTTTCGCAAGGTGACTGGGTAAATGCTTTTGCGAGGTATGCGGAATATGCAAACGATTTTGTTATGCCCGTCATTTGCGTCTCCAGCAAAACGAATAAGATGGTCTACAAAGATACAATCACAAGCCATGATTTACGATAACAGTGCATTTGCTTCGGTGGTCCGTGTAGTTGTATTTTACCCTGCACTCTGCAATACCGTGTCATGACGAAGAGCTGGAACGGTCACGGTTTGTGCTGGGCATACCGGTTGCCAGAAACCCGCGTCGCCTGCATCGGCACCCAGTGAACTTGGGCTGTTGATGCTCAAGCCTTTCATCCGCGGCTTGTCGCCAGCTGACCCTGCTGCTCGATGGTGAGGAAGCGGCGAGAGTGAACTCTGAAGTAAATGTAAATCCTCGTTCATCCAGTTATCCGGTGTCAAAGTGTGGAAGATGCCCAACATGTACTGAGGGCGGGAACTGCGAGCGTTTTGCCTTGCTTTTATAACCTGTGGGGATTCCTATGGTCTCCCTTCCCCGATGGCTGCGATAGCGGCCGCGGGTCGGAACGCTCGTCTTCCTTCGCCGTGAGCTCCGACCTGTTCGTGAGGCGGAGGGCCACCTGGCTTGGGTGGTTCTCCTCTCACTCTCTCCCGTGGGGACCTCTTTCCGTCCCCCCACTCGGACGCGAATCACTGCTGACAGGCGAGGAGGTTTTCGCCTCTTGTTTTCCCGCTTTCGGGAAAGGGACTCGTCCGGGTGACCGCGAAACAGATAGGGCGTGTGTCGGCGACTTCTCCGACGCTTCCCCGGTCTTGGCTCTCCGGAACCCCGCGTCTGGCAGCTAAGGACCTTTTCTTACCTTGCCGGCGCGGGGGCATTTTGGATTTGGACATTGTAGTTCTTTTAGAAGAGTATTATAATGAATGCTCTTGAACTCTGTCCTTACTCTGGTACGTGTGTCTTCTCTTCCGCTATATTCGAGAGAGCGAGACAAGGTAGACGATCATTGGCACCGACGGTGGTAATTAATCGAACCGACCCGCGGTAATGTAGCCCTAAACGTCGTCTATATTGCCGCGGAGATGTGGGGACCGCGCTACTAGGTGTGACGGCTCCTTTGAGATTGCCACCGCTGTTGAGATAACCCTTTGGTTACTCTATCGGTACCTGTATTTGTTGGTAGCTAGCAAATCCCACAAACCGAAACCAGAGCAGCGAGACCAATAAGTTTCAACAGGTCGAGTACGTCACCGCGGATGTAGGCGAGATGGTGCACACTGTTTAAACGCTTGCAGTATCCACAAGTGGAACCAGAAAAACGACGTCAACAGAGAAGGAGCTCGCGATTCAACATAATGCAGTGCCACGGGCTCGTGAATTTCCAAAGTTCGGGGTGGCGGCGAAATAAAAAAAAATAAAATAAAAAATAAAAAAAAACCCGTCAGCACCACATTAGTGATCACGAATAACACCGGTCACAAACTCCGAAGCCCCACCGCTCCACTCGACACCGACACGACATACGAGAACAAACTGCATCAAAACGCCCCAAAAGTGAAGGCGTCTACTATCGTACGCATACTGCAACTAGCGGAAGTGAAGTGTTGGGCGGATGTCCTCCACAAGAATATATAAAAAATGCTTTGCGCAAGGTTCATTTCTATTTATTATTAAAAACATAATGATAAAATCCCGATAATTTGTTTTTCTATCTGATTCAAGCTAGTCGGACTGCTCATAACACTGGTCGAGCATGAAAATAACATCTTGAACTTTTTCATGACCGGTTTAAGGTTTATTGTTAATACATCGTTATTTTTCGCAACGGGCTAACATTACAGATTTTGCCTCCATACTTTTTCAATGCAATAGTTCTTACAAACGGCTGTCCATTGCGCCATGTTTTGTGTCTTCTATAAATCTGTCACGGTCAGCGACCAAAGAGGTCACACGCACATGTCAAGCTTATATGCGCCGCTGGGAGAAAAGTATGTTGAGTAGGAAGTGTGGGGCGCAGTGTCGTCGTTGTGTTTGTGTACATGTCGGTGATGTGTAATACGTGGTACTCGTGTTGTCTGCGATGTATGTAGGGTTGCTGTCTACACTCTAAATGCCGTAACCTCTAATAGAGGTTAAAATATTGCAAATTTGTTACCTTTACTTTATTGGTTACGGTGTAACCCTGAGCACGTAACCTTTATATTGGTTAGGCTGAAACCTGTACATAGAAGTTACGCCCTTTCCTCCTCGCCCCTCCCCCTCCACCCGTCACGCCTTTATGCGTACGCGGTCCACGCAGCGCATACAAATAAAGGCATGTCATGTACATCGGTGGAATAATTAGCCCATTGGCTTTAAATACACGCGTCTCAGCCTGTGCATTGGAACCGGCATTGGGGTTCCAAATCGCAGCTCGGCCTCGCATGTGAGCTACATTGGCAAACACAATTTGTAACAGCTTGCAATTTTTTACTGGTAAACATTTGAATGAAACACAAAGTGCTCAACAAAGGCCCAGATGCGTGACCTGCAGAACAACCTTTTGCCTTTAGATTTACTCGACGGCGGCGTGCATTTTTAAAGCTAAGCTGTGTCAAAGTTACACATAGTATACACACTGAGCGTACAAGAACCACCCAGTAATACAAAACATTCACCACACAGTGTAAAAAGAAAGATAGGGAACTTTATTTTCATAACGTTAGTGAACAAGATCGTGGCTCTTTTTTATTGGCTCTGCATAAGCATACGCTCCTCGCGCTTTGATTTCGGAAGATCACGTTGTGAATTACTGCTTAATTTTTTCGAGCAGGCTCCTGAGCTTTCTGTTCATAAGGCCCCTAGGGACGTTATCCCTAGGCCTGAAAAATTTCTGCAGGAAGATCAGCGGCTGCGCTAGGGCTTGGGGATAGTTTAGGTTCTTAATGTAGTAGAGCGCCAGGCACATGACCAGCGCATTTTCTGTTGTGCCGTTGACTCGAATCAATTCGTGTGGCTTGCCGCCGATGGACGAGAATCTTTTCCGAGGAGAAACAGATATGGGGCGAGTTGAAAACAACGTCTTCCGGCACCTCCATCTGTGTTAAAAACAAAAAACAAAAAAAAAGACTTGTAACTATGAGCGCAGGGTCTGTGATAGTAAGATGTAAAATAAACCCCAAAGAAATACATGTAAGTTTGCGCCTTCTTTTTTGGGAGAAAATATAGTAACTGCACTGCCAGGACTCGGGCCCTTACTTGCATGCTCGCAGCAATTTTCGTACACTGATATGGATTGGGTACACCACATAGCAGGGACATTAAATTCCAGGACGCTGCCTTACCTCGCTGATCAAGAAGTGCTTTGCCCCATGCGGCTGAATTTGCTTCTCGACGTCTTGGAACGTGCACACTTTCTCCAGAACGTCTGACGCAGCAACCACTGCTTTCTTCAAGGTGTCCTCTAGTACCGGCATCGGGGTTCCAAATCGCAGCTCGGCCTCGCATGTGAGCTGCATTGGTAAACACAATTTGTAACAGCTTGCAATTTTTTACTGGTAAACATTTGAATGAAACACAAAGTGCTCATAAAACGTCTTCACTTACATCTCGCCATCAGAGTCCCGTAATAATTCCTGGGCCCTTCTTTTGTGACAATTTCACAGCCTTTCTCCAAATTGTTCACAGTGGAAATAAAATCATGGAGTAATTCACGTTTCGCTTTGCTTGATTTTAGAGCTTTTGAATGACCAACTGCTAGAAGAAAAATGTTGCTAACTTTGGACCTCTCCGAAGCGGGGATGTTAGCAAACGTAACATAAAACATTGTGAGCTTTCTGCGTGAGCCCCGCTTCATTCCAAGGGGTTAGCAATCTCAACATCGTCACAATAAAGCAGGACTGCGATTGTGCTGCTCCCCTCTTTCGAATCACTGGGTGTGACTGGAATCGCAAGCCGTCTTTAAAATCTCTCAGCACGCCATCTTGCATAATTTGCTGCCATTATAGCAATCGGTGAAAAGATGAGAATACATACCCAATGCGCTTAATTTCCCATGCGCTGTTGGTCCGTGGTCGCAGTAGCCACAGCGCAGTTGAGGTGAATCGGTGCGGAACGTTGCAGCCTCGACGAGGTACCCTAAGCACTCGCAATCTTCTTTGCACCGCCCTCGTAGGACACCCCACACGTCTCTGTTTGTCATGGATGTCATTATGGCCTAGGACGTGAGACGAAAAACATTACTTGTTTTTAAACGTGTATGTACATTTACAGAGTATACGACAAAACATGCATAGCAATTAAGGCCCGAAGAATACCCAGACCACGAAACAGCCAAACGACTAAGCGCTTATTGACAGCTCAGTTATTGCGTTGTCAACAAAAGCTTGGCGCTCCGCGCCTTCCGGTCGTTGCCCGCACTTTCATCGCACTTAAGCCATCATACAAGCTTTAAAAGATTACGAGCTGTTGGTATTGCTCTATGTAATGAATATGACCAGACATGCTTACCTTCCGGTACCTCCAGGACGGCGCGAAATGAACCGGGGAACGAAGAAGACTTAGAAGTTCTATACGTTGCGCGAACACAACATGGCCGAGCGCGGGAACAAACGTGCAGCACACAACGCGCGGCGACCTGCGGCTTCCCGACGAGACACAGGTCACGTGATTAATCACGTGGTGAAGCGCCCACGGAACTGGGGCGCGTAAAGGTTACAAGTTCGGTTTAGACATTACAAATTAGTGGTTACAACCGTTGCTCCGCAAAGTAACCTCTACGTTCCACGAGACCTTGGGCCG
The DNA here is from genome assembly GCA_037355805.1 of Ixodes ricinus. NCBI lineage: Eukaryota > Metazoa > Arthropoda > Arachnida > Ixodida > Ixodidae > Ixodes > Ixodes ricinus. Next base: position 34,352 of record JAZHYW010036739.1, read on the forward strand.
TAACCGTTATTCAAGGTAAAAAGGCTTGTAACGTTTATTGAATTGGCTTGTAACCGTTGATATAGAAGTTAAAAGCGTTTATAGGTAGACAGAAAGGTTACGGCATTTAGAGTGTGAGTCGTGATCGTTCGCAGCGTATTAACCGACTCGTTTTTTTATACAGGCTGCTAGAAATCTCGCTAGGTGGCGCAAGTTACCACCCAATTTGAAATAGTTTGCTCGAGTTATTTATCTATGCAAGTTCGGCATTCGTTTTTCTGTCTAGCCGTTCCGTCGTAGCTACCGCCGCCACCGACCGCCGACGACGCACGTACGTACCCTTTGCACGTAGCTACGTCCGCCGCTTGGAGACTGTTTACTGCGTATAGAAGACATCGAACGAGAACAAACGCGTCCTGTGTGCTTTCAATTCGGCCGAAAGGCGCGCGGCTCGCTGGGCTCGTCTCTCGCCTGTTTTCGGCTGCTGGCCGTCATGTTTCATAAGGAACACGCTCAAACCGTGTTTCGCGGAAGGCATGACACGGTGTAGCGTGTTAAGTTTACACGGCACCTCGTGTGTAGACGAATAACACACATGGCTGCGTGTAAAACGAACACGTTTTGACGTGTCCGCTATGGGACAACGGTTTACACATCTGGGCGTGTCATTTTTGCTAACAGTGCACCTGATCACGACGCCACCGTCTCCTTCCGCACAGTAAAAGTTCGTCTGTTATGCAAGGTCGCCGTCTGAAGCCAGAGCCGTGTATAGAGAGAGTTTGGTCAATGAGAGGCGCGGGCGGAGCCAGGGCGTGCACCAGACTCTGAAAGAGGGCTTGACATGCTCTCTTGGTCAACCAGAAGCCGAAAAGAATCCCCTAGCGGTGGTAGCGAGAAACAGTCTTAATCATAGGTGTATGGTTTTATTAACCGGGTAAGAGTTGAATATAGTAAACTTTCCCGCTTGAAATAGGGGAACGCGTTGTTTTGATTATGGTTATGTAAAACGATGTAAAGGAGCGAATGTGCCGCTCAACTCTGTTTTTTCTCGGACAGAGTGTGACCGCTCGGACGGCAGATTCCCGGCCCTCGGCGCCTGGCGTACGGTTTATGTCGATCCTTCCGCTAGTTGCGCTGTTCCACCATGATCTTCGATGACCGGGAAAAGGTTAATATATTTTCATTCATTATATGGGATTTAATTAGATAGCAGTCATGAGTGATTATACGAGCGTCGCAAGCTGATTTGTCGACCCCATGATGTCATTCGATCGAAATTACATTAATTTTGCCATGTGGCCGGAGTACAATGCAAGGATTCAGCAGACTTGTGCCTATCTTAAATACTCTACTCGAGATACTGTATTTCAAATACTTTTTGAAGTATCTTTGTATCTTGCAAATACTTTTGATCGAGAGTATTTGATACTCTATTTTAATTACATTTCTGAGTATCTTGTACTCATTGTCTCAAATACATTTTTGACATTCCGCCATTTTCCGAGTCTTTCGGTATGAAGTGGCGTTGGCGTGGCACGAGCAAACGTGAACATTCTTTTGAGCTACCAAATCCTGTTGCTAGCTCCGATTAGCTATGGTGACTGATTGAGCTCGTGAAAAAAACATCGCTTTTTTGCCGATTGTGACTTATATTTCAGCCCGAAGTTCGTACAATGAAGGTTTCCCTCGCCTTCTCAAAGGCGCCTTTTGTTTCCTAGAGTATCCCCGAAAAATCCTCAAACAAAAGGGGTGGTTTTACGGAAGTAAAGATTGCCACACTGAGGCGCAACGCAGACCGGGAAACGACCTACGACATCAATGCAGACTTGAATTTGAAGAAAAGAACAAATAGAAGAAAATGAGAAGTGGACACACATAAAAAAAGAAGAGATTTTTGTTTTGCTTGTTGTATATTTAACCCCGCTACGGCAAAACGTCGAGGTTTTCTTTTGTTTATTTTCCTTTTGACGTCAGTCCGTCACTTATTGCTCTCGCGAACACTGTATGTAAGCGAACATTGATAAGCGGAGAACAGGACAGGAAACGAACTAAAAGCTGGATGACCTCTCAAAATTCCAACAAAGCGTCCCCCAAACGTTGAGTGCCTTTCTGAACGCAACCTACTTGAAGAAGGTGCGACCACTGCCGTGACTATTATGTGGGTTCTCTTTGTTATCCATTCACTCATATCCGCATCCCAAGCTCGTTTATAGTGAACTCCCCATATAGGGAATATGGAATGTAGTTAAACGATGCGTCTAAGGTACGCCGCAGGACGTGATATTCAGCGATGTCACTATAGCTAAAGCGACCTCTTTATTTCTGTCCCAAAAATGTTTTGTAACATGTATCAGTGATATTGCCACGCGCGTCGCCGAGCGAGCGCGTGGCCGAATGGTTACCGCGCTTGGCTCTCGCACGGAGCCTCCGGGTTCGATTCCAGGGAGCGGACTCCTCTTTGTTTATTCTTTCAACTTGACATTCTCGTAAGTTCGAAAACCTTGTCGTGTGATCGAGTTACGAATGTTCTACGCGCCGAACGTTCTACGCCGAATGTTCCAGAAACCCACGCGGGTACAAAAGGTGCTCCGCGTGGTGGTCCAGTGTCAGTCTCGTCCCAGCGCTCGATCCTGCTGTTTCGCCGAGCATCGACGCTTGCGACGCTAGCCTTTCTCTATTTTGTCTTTGGACGCAAGTTCGCCCCATTAAACGTTTAGTTTCTTCAGTTATTCGCCGCCTCATCATTTGTCATTCGTGACAATATCCTGCTCATTATAGTTGGACTGCACAAAATAGCCCTACGATGCTTTTTTTCTTTTTTGTCGTTTTGTGTTGTTACGTGCTAATAAACCATTCTGGTAAACCAGATTTGTGCAACTGTATAATTGTCGTTGTCACTGACGGCGATACAAATTACGCCCAATGCGGAAGTATCTTTAAAAGAATTGAATTACATTTCTAAGTATTTGTACTCTACTCAAGATACTTTACAGTGAAAGTAACTTGTGTAGTATCTTAAATACTTTATGAAGCCGGTATTTAGGAACTTAACTTAAATACTTTTATCGAGTATTTCGCCGAACACTAGAATTCAGTGACTGCTCGCGATAACATCGCTTACATGATCGTAAGTGGCACTTGTCTTGCTTTGTCCGCGTTGACTACATCTACCTGATTTTTAACTGTGATCTGTTTTGCTGTGTCCAATCACTGCGTGTTTCGCCAGTTTGTCGAAGTATTTCTATATAAAATATGCATTCCTGCAGCAATAATTTCGTGACCCAATGTTTTCGAGTTCAAACAATCACATTTTTCTACAGACGCCTTATAGGCATACCTCGTGCCATTTCGTGCCGATTATTTGGCGGTGTAATATTTTGCCCGTGAAATAAAATGTTTTTAGGCCCGTTGCTATGTGCAGCGTTTCATTTTAGCAAACAAGACACTCGTATGTAACTAAAAGCGCGTTACGACGGTCGATCCACGCGCGTGGCCTTCGCCTCGACGCGCGACCCCCGAAGGCCTTCCTTTGCGACGTCACGAGAAGAGCGCTATGGCCTTCTTCTCCTAGGAGGTGTTGAGCTGGTGAACCGAAGCGAGGAGAAGAGAAGCGAGGCCGCTTCCCTCATTCTCAAATTTTCAAGAAGGACAATGACGTCATAGTCCTCGCTTGATCGCGCCCTTCCTTTCCAAAAGTACGGCCATCCGTTTGAGATATCGATGTATGAGTGATGTTTCGGTGTTCGTAGCGTCACGTTCAACGCTTCTGAGGCCTAATTTTGCCAAATACAAATTTCGGTTCAGTATTCCTTTAAGCCGGGGTCACACTGTTCATACGTCATACAAAAGACAGTCTCGCAAACCCGAGTCATCTCAATATCCGTGGTTCGAATGCCGCGTGTCCAAGTTTTCTCCTTGAACTCATTGCCATGCGGCATTCGAAGCACGGATCTCGCGGTGACTCGCGTTGAAATCTGTATGCAGACTCTCTTTGTATGATGTATACACAAGCGGGATACTGCTTTTGTAGGCCAGCATTATTTATATGTATTTGTAAAGTGAATAAAAACATTATTATTATTATAAGCAGTGTGACCCCGGTTTTAGTGTCTTGTTTAACCAATCTCAGTCCTTGAGTCATTATTTAATTATGAATTAATCATTATTTCATTATTCTAAATAACCGTGTTGGGGGTTTTTCTTTCTCCACCCCTACAAATAATTTTTTTTTCGTTTGATTTTACGTGCAACGTTCTTAAATTGTTGTTATTAAATATTTTGTGGTGATATCTTTTTCGCCGCCTCTCTGACGCCGAGCTTGCTCAGTCGTCCCCAGAGCAAACTCCGGATGAATTCCCGGAAACTCATTTTGTGGCGAACGTCTTTTTTTAGTATTGTTCCCGTATGACAGCGCACAAACGACATTCCAGCAGGCGAACCCCGTGCACTGGAAGTGAGATTAACCTCTACGTCTGACAGGGCTATTAGGCAGTGAGGGAACTGCGCGGTTCGTCTATTCGTTTCGAGTGGATACGACGATGACGTCATTTTTAGTCGGATGAGGTTCGATTGCACATCGGGCGATGATGTAACTTGTTTTAGCGGTTGCAGGGATGTGACATCTTTCAGGGAGCAGACTGTTTTATTGCGCAAGAATGATGATGTTATAAAGCGTGCAATGCAACTCGGGAGGCTTTCAGTTTGGTAGATTGCGTGTTTATACAGTCGCTGATAAAGTTATGGCGAGCGCGTTGGTGATGATGAAATTATCAGAAAGAATAAACAAAAGGACGGACAAGACGTGACATCTTTAGTCTCCAGTGGATACGACGATAACGTCATTTTGAGTCGGATGAGGTTCAATTGCACATCGGGCAATGATGTAACTTGTTTTAGCGGTTGCAGGGATGTGATGTATCGTCTTGTCCGTCTTTTTGTTTATTCTTTCTGATGATCTAGTCGGTGATAGATTAACAATAATTGTAGAGTAATTACAGAAAGAGTAAGTAAACAGGCGAGCTGGTTGATGTTGGACATATTTGAAAATACCAGAGATGCCGAAGGTAGAAGGGGACAAACAAAATACGTTTTATGTTTGTCCCCTTCTTCGCCCATCGTCTCCGGTATTTGCAATATATGTGGAAGTAGAGTATCCACCTTCAGTACGTGCTCGTTGCATTTCGTCGAGATTCAACTGCGCGTGCGCCGGTCGGAGGGTAGTCAAAGGTAGAAAGCTTGCGCTGGAAGCGGATATAGCTTTTCCTACATTCTTACCGCCGAATTCACAAACCTCAGTCCCAATTGATGCGCCCCTCTACTTTCTCAAGGAAGGCACCTATCCCTCATCGCGATTGGCCATCGCCGGCCCTCGCGCCTTCCTTGAGAAAGTAGAGGGGCGCCTCAATTGGACTGAGGTTTGTGAATTCGACAGCCTCCTGACACCGGCTATTTCTATGCGGCAGAAGCGAATACAAGTTTTGGGCGAAGCTGTGTTTCATGGGTTTCTGTGTTTCTGAAGATTGGGAAGTCGAATAGGGCTACGTTACGCCGTCATTATCTAAATGCTACTAGTGATGTTACTAGTATTTATTTTGATCGACAAAAGCAGCGGTGCTCCTGAAAGCTGATGGACCGTACAACGAATGCCCGCCGGACCGCATTTGAGCGACAATTCGATAGATGTGCAGAGATGATTCTGAGGACCTAATCACGACAAGATTTGAGCTTGTCGATGAGGGTGAAGAGACTACATTTCAGGTTGTAACGGCCCCATTTTCAGAAACAAGAACTGGTAACGGAAATAGCATGTCAAACCTTGGCAACAAAGCGTCTTCTTTATGGAGGAACGCGCGAACGAAGCGTCTGAAGCCAGCAACGGGAGACGCCATCTTCCAAATGTCGTCTGCTAACGTGAACGTATAGATGTACGTAACGCGTTACTAAAGTCCGTTGCAACTCAAGAAGGTAGGTCGAGGGTAAGACGGCCAGGGAGCAGGAAGCAGACGGAATGCTGGAGAGGAGAGGGGGAAACCTCCTACTTTCTCCAGCGTTCCGTCTGCTTCCTCCTCCCCGACCTTCCTTTCCTCGCCTTACCTTCTTGAGTTGCAACGGACTATAGTAACGAGTTACTCACCTAGTTACTTTTTCCGGTAACGAGTTAATTAGTTACGTTTTTTTAGAGGAAGGAGTGACGTACTTACTTACTTTTAAGGCCAAGCAACGAGTAACGGTATTTGCTTACTTTTGACGATTAACGTGTACAACACCATTAAAACAGCCTTGTTTTAATTCTGCCTGAAGTACGCGTCTATTGCGAAAAAGGCAGATAGGCGACTTTAAAAACCGCTAAACAGTATTATAGTATCCGGAGACGTCATCACGACGCCGAGCTCTGATTGGCTTTGATTGAAAGCATAGTGAACAGACCTTAATGCTTGATGCCTTAAGGCCTATGTTTTTTTATGTGTTTTTTTCGTTCATCCATTAAGAGCTTGGCTTTCTGACATCATTGCAACCTCTGTGCAAGAAACTGACGAACTTGCGCTCCGTCGAACTTGCGCTCCGGCTTCTAAAATCGTACACAGACCGAATGTAAACCCGGAGATTGTCAGCACGGGAAGGCAGAGAGCCCATTGTCAACTTGGAACTTTAGAAGAAGAGAGAAAACCAGAGAGTCACTTCCTTACACGCAAAGCTCGGTGTATTTGGTTTACACGCGAGGTATCGTGTAATATGAACAAGTGAGGTATCGTATGATATGAACTAGCGCAAGTAGCTGCATTAGAGGGCGGCCATGTAGACGAAAATGCCGAAGTGCTTTTCCAAAATGTATGACCAAAGGTGGGAACAAGCAATATGACAGCACACTAGATATCGCCTTAAGGCCCCTACGCACATCTGCATTTGAGCGCGGTGCGTTCCGTATGCGGTAAGCGGACGCGTTGCGTTGTGAAGAGCGCTTGCGCCAAGCTTGTACACGGAGTTCCGCTGACACGCAGTCAACCGCAGTCAAGAGCCAATAAAACGCGCTATCGTCGCTAGCGACTCGCAAATAGTAAGCGAAATCCACGGCAACATGGCGGCGCCCAGCGACAGGGTTGAAGTGTTCGATCTTGGAACAATCCCGCTGGCTTCCCCGACATTTTGTCAAGCTTGAGCCATCGCAACCTCGGAGAAAAGCAGTCCCCACCGCTCCCCAAAATACAAAAAGCAAGTTCTGGAAGAGGAGAACGGGATTCGCCTCACATAGTGGTGCGAGCGGACACGTGACCTCCTTTCGGCTTCTCAATGGTCGAACGCACCGCAACGCTTCAGAAAGTTGAGCGAGTCTCTACTCGCTTGCGTCACTCTACCAAGCGTTGTGGAAAGGCGCGCGTCGTACCGCAAGCGACCGCTCCTGGCCGCAAGGACGCTGCAACCCACTCAAACGCGTTTAAACGCGAATGCGCGTATGGGCCTATAGCATTCAATGCTACACATAGTCCATACTGACTGAGGAAAATGGAATTGTCCCGCACATCTGCCCTCAGAGCTGGGAAAGCTTCCCTTCGAACAGGGTGGCGATTCTTCCTAGCCAGCAGCATACAACTATACAAAAGCAAGAGATATTAGGGAGTTTTAGAATAGCGCACGCTAAAGCTTTGCATACGCAAAGAATAGCGTCGTCGCCAGTACGCATGCTCCGAACGCAAACCAGGTTTTGCGCTTTGCGTGCGCAATTTTAGCGCGCGCTATTTCTCGGAAATAGCGGGCGTACGCAAAAAGACTTTGCGCTTCTCCAAGGAGGATTCGTGATGAGAAGTTGGCTAAAGCCAAGACGAGCACAGTTAAATAAATGGCGGCTCCCAGGACCATGGCTGCGGCCGCTTTGGCGGCGTCGTGAGTGCGACGTCGGCGGCATCCTCGCGATTGCGATTTTCAATACGGCACGACATTGTACTCGGTTTGGCAACGATCACCGTCAACTTGATGCTTGTGACGCGCGAACATTTCTCGGCGAAGGTACGATGTGCGAAGGTCAGCACACGAGACCTCTCTTGCCGAGGCGACGCAAGCGGACACGACCGGTCAACCGCTCGCATCGCATTCTCATGTTTAAACAAATTTAAAAGGGTACTCGGACTAAAAAACTTGTTTTTTTCTAAAGTTGCAGCATTTCGTGTGTGAAATAAAAATTGTGACTGTATCTTGGTGGCGTCGCAAGCGCGATATCCTTGGGCTTTTGCGTCGCGACGGAGAAACGCTATTCTAAAACTCTCTCGCATCGCGTGTGCTAACACAAGCGCTAAATTTAGCGCTAGCGTGCACTAAAATTGCGTACGTTATTCTAAAACTCCCTAATACTGCCGGGGTGAGCGCACGTTTCCGTAGCAGACCACTTTCGATCCTCTTTTTGCCGGCACGATACAGCGTTTTCGTAAAAGTGACGCAAAGCCAGTCTTGTACACGTTACTTAAAAAAAGTAATCGATTACAATTACTATTATTCTTGGCTAAAAAGTATTCGATTAGATACTTGATTACTCGACGGCAAAAGTAATTGGACATTACTTAAAAAAGTAATCGTTACTTTTCCGATTACTTTATTGTGTGGAGACATATCTTTAGCGCTCATAACAATGAACAACTTCCAACCTATATTTCACATTTGCACAAGTATTGAAGAAGAAAAACTGGCTCCCTCTTTGTGGTCGTTGCACCTTCACAATGCGGACACAAGCATAGAATTCGTTTGAAGACGTTTAATTAGGGAGCCTTCATGTGCGCTTTGCTAGGGTGATGCCATCCTTTGTAATGCCACTCGCCGACAAACCAGCAGCCATTTTGGTTCTCGGCGATAATCCGTGGGGCTTATAACCCTCCCGTAAACAAGCACCTTATCTCACAAGTTCGGAGCAGCGTTGTGGAACCCTCGGAGGGAGGATTAGCATTCTCCCCCTCGGCGATGGACACAAAGGCCACTTTCCGGCGCACGGGGAAACAATGAGGAACAAAATGGCGGTGGAAGAGGGTGGGAAAGGGAAACAGGCAGTTGGCATCACTCTATGCGAAGCGCACATGAAGGCACTCTACGTTTAATGATTTGGGCGTTCGCCAGTGTGTGTGTGAGGGGGGGGGGAGCGGGGGGGGGGGTTCTAGATCTTGTTAAGCTTGAGCAAGGGTTGTCGCTCAAAGTTTTGCGTCGCTCATTTTATTATTCACATGTGGGTGAGTTGCATGTATAACATGCAACTCGCATGTTATACAAAAGAGCAGCAGCTCCAGGATTTGAAACGGATCATGTGTAGTATCCATTAGCGGAAGAGATCGCCCCGACCACTTCTCAACTCGAAACAATGCTTGTCACAAAGACCACGTAGGGGAAATGGGGAATATTTGAACGGCCTTTGTTATATTTTGCATCCGCTTTAGGAATTCTTCGGTTCTGGTTCTCCTACGGGCTGCGAGTAGGTACCCTAAGCAGGATTTTTTATTTTCTTATTTCTGTGTGTGTGTGCGTGAGGGGGCTAGTTTAAACGAAGGACTCACAAAGCTACATTCTGCTCCCTCAAACTTCGCCCTGAATGGCCTTTGTCATCCCTAGGGCTTCCCACTCCCAGTCCCAGCTCGAAAAAAATAACGGACATTCCACACAAACTGTACATAGAAAGAGATTGACCTCGTTTCCTACAGCTCCGCAAAAATCTTTCTTTTTCCCGTGCGAAAAAAAAGAAGCAAATTTTATTTTTGTCATTTCATAAAAAAAAGGCGTGTGCCGGGGGGGGGGGGGGTTTCTCTTGAAAACTAGTAACGGTTACAAGTAATTTTATTACTTCAAAAAGTAATCCGATTACTCTTGTGATTACTGCCTAATAAAAGTAATCAACTGATTACAAAATTACTCCAAGAAGTAATCGATTACATGTAATTTGATTACTTGTAATGCGTACGGTACAAGTCTGCGCAAAGCCATGCTT
>JAZHYW010036740.1:0-15553 GCA_037355805.1 Ixodes ricinus
GGAAGAAAAACGAGAAGGGACGGACAAACACAAACTTCCAACTGGCAACAACATTTATTTACACCAAGAGTTTGGCTTCGCCCCCTGCGTTCCCGACAGCGACTCAGCCTTGACGGCATAGCGCTCCTCCTCCCCCCCCCTCTTTTTCGCCAAACACGCGGCGGAATGCAATTCCTGCTCTGGCCGACCTTCCCTCTACCACCAGAATCGGGGGTCACACCTCGAGGTATGGCCGGGAAATACAGGGAAGCTTTCGCCATGTGTCGATCCAAGGACAACATCGGATCCTCCATTGCCCTTTCGGGGAAGGAGATTAGATTTCTTAGTTCGGAGCTGTCTCCCTGCGTTCCCGACAGCGACTCGGCCTTGACGGCATAGCGCCTCCTCCTCCCCCCCCTCTTTTCACCTCCTTTCCACCCCCCCCCTTTTTTGTCATCCCTTTTCCTGTATATAAGCAAACTCTTGGTGTAAATAAATGTTGTTGCCAGTTGGAAGTTTGTGTTTGTCCGTCCGTTTCGTTTTTCTTCCGCAAGTTTAATTAATCAGGCGAGTTAGTTCATGATTACAACTGGTAGCAGCGCGCAAAAACACAAGTACAAAGGGAGGAATGCACAAGATGAGCGCTCGTCTTGTGCATTCCTCCCTTTGTCGACCTCGTGTTTTTGCGCGCTGCTACCAGTTGTAATATATGACGGTAAAGTAAGATGTACATAAATAAATTCTTATTCCAGTTGTGGCTAGTTGTATGACGATTTCTACAACTTCGCGATTTCGAGAATATAGAAATTTAGCAGATCGTTCCGATGACTCCGCCGCCGCCTTTGCGCGTGCATCATATCGTTATCGGGGTATCAGAACGATCTACAAAAACTCGCGAATATCAGGCAACGGCTGCAACGACAAAGCTTTGCTCTATCTTCTAGGTAAATAGTACTTCCATCTGCTTCGCTCAAGAAGCTCTATGCAGAGCATGAGGCATTCGTGAGGCAGAATATGGCATGCCTATCCAGTGCCTTAGTTCAAAGGCTGTTCAGTGTAGCAGTGGACATCTTCAGTAAGGAATGGTGCATAATGTCTGACGAGACTTTCGAGAGTCAGTTGTTGCTCAAAATACTCAAGGTCAATAGATGTAACATGTGGCAACAATAAGAACTTGAACTAACCCTCTTCCCTTTGTTTCTTACTTGAAGACAATAATATATTGAAAATAACGCCATGAAAGTAACGGATTAGTTTTAGGGGGAACGGTAACCTAATTTTATAGGCGGGTAATTTTAATTGTAATTACCGTGTTTTCCGGGCTATAGTCCGCAGGGGCAAATTGGAAGTCGAAAGTAGAAGTTCTTGCTTAGATAGTCCGCACCCGGTGCATGGTCCGCCTGCCGTGCTTAGTTTGGACCTGGTGCTTAGTCGACGCGAAAACCTTCTCATACACGGCACACCTTAACAAATGTCTGCTTTCTTAGCTCACAAGGAGGCTCGTGTTATACACAAATAATTATTAACACACTCTTTCATTCAAAAAATCCGTCACGTCTCGTCATAATGAACGATCTTGAAAAACAAAATTCCTGTATAGTCCTTGATAATGTGGATGCTTGGGCTAGTTGGTAATTCATGCTTGAATGTTTTTTTACAAGTTATTATTTATTTATTATTATTTCATATTTATTATTATTTATTAAAAGTTATTTATTTTTTAAATTTAGTTTTAAAATTTTCTTTAAAAATAAAATTTAATAACTTTTTAATTTATTGTTAGTTTTATTTTAAGTTGTCATTTATTTATTTATTAATGCTTTTTGGCTATTTAGTTACTGGTGCTTAAAAATTTTAAATGTTATGTTTAACGGCGAAGGAGAAGATGACGATTTGAGGAAGAAGAAATATATCACCGAGTTGTTAGTCAACGCTGCCGGTCTGTTTCCTTCTTGCGTGCCTGTGAGTGTGACTGTATATCCGCGCTGTTCCATCCAAGTTGTATAGTCCGCACGCATACAGTTTACACAACCTAAAATTTCAACTTTTAAACATGCATAGCCCGCGGACTGTAGTCCCGAAAATACGGTAATTACAATCTAGCCTTGAGTGATTGTAAACATAATTCCCTACTACTTTTCAGTAGAGTGTACAAGTCTGCTTGAGCTACACTCCATTTTACTCCTACGCTGACAGTGCGGCGGAAGCTACGACATCGTTTTGACTAGTCGCAGTCCATCTTTCGCCAGGTGGTGTCGCTATACTTCGTTATCTTCCGTCAGACGCAGCCGATGCTACGAGATTATATGACGAATCAGAGCGTCAAAGGGCCCCATCGTGGTGTTCGTAATGTTTTTGTCTGTGTTTTTCTCGCTGAACCAATCCTAAACAGAACAAGCCTAGTGATTTGCACTTTGACGCTGCTTGATTGGTCCCGTTCCTCGTAGCATCCGCTGCGTCTGGACGGAAGGTGAAACGGATAGCGCCCACACCCACGTAGGCCTTCACCACGCGCAGAGAGTGGGGTCGAAATGAAAGAGAGGGTGGTTGACTGGCCGAGTGGACTAGCGCACGTGGCCGAGTGGGCTATACTTAGGGTTGTTCGTTTTCGGGTTTTATATTTTTTTTTTAAGTTCGGGGGGTAAAAATCGGGTGCTATTTTTCAAGCTGATAATCGGGGAGAAATCGGGTTTTTTGTGGAAACATTCTGAAATTCAGGTTTTTTTCGGGTTAAATTTACAAAAATACTCAGAAAGAAATTAGTTTTTTTTTTCTTTTTTTTTTAGCATTTTACGAGCTCTTTAACGTTGACGCGTTAAAATTAAGGGTCTGTTTCAAGTTGGTAATTGGGGGGACATCAGGTTTTTCCACCTGCGATTGCCGTCAGTCGCTTCAAGGGAAGCACCGACCACGGAGTCCTTCTCTCCCTCAGGTGTCAACAAAAACCCCGACCGTTCGAGAGACAGTCGTCTTCGATCAGATATTTCGCTATGGAATAAACCTGTTAAGTTTTCCCGAAATGTTTACGCGACTGACTGGCTCGGACGTTGTTCGTGAGAAGGGTTGGACGCCAGCGAGGTGGCCATGCTACCCGAGAGACCCTGCTGGGCGTCGACACCTAAATCCGGTCGAAGGGGTATTGATAGTGCATTTCACAAGCTGCGTGCAGCAGGGCCGAAGCTACGTGGCGTGCCGAGGCGGTTCCACCTGCACAGCGGGGGACGGAAATGTCCCTCCGAGGCCCCAACGCCTATTGTCGCTTTTCTTCAGCCGGCCTCCGTAGAATGTCACGGTGAGTTAGGCGCGCTCGTTGGGCGGTTGGTTGAGTGTCGTGTAGCGTCCACAGTGCTGCACGCAGCTTGCGAAATGAACTATAGGTCACTGTTGTCCCGAGGTAGGGCAGCTAGCGTGTGTGCACCGCAAACTCCGGCGGCGCAAAAAGAAATAGGTTAGTTATGTGGTTTTGAAATTCGGGGAGAAATCGGGTTTAACCCGATTCTCCTGAAACATGTTCCGGGTGTAAAAATCGGGTAAACTCGGGTTTTACCCGAAAACGAACAACCTCTATACTTCGTCTCACGTTAGTATGGACTATTGCTAGCCGCGCGTGCTAAAAGCGCGAGATAGTTGCTTCGAATGAAGCCTCGGCGGCTGCACGAGCGCCCGTGCAGCGAGATGCTCCAGTTAAGGCAGTCAAGGCTAGCCGCTCGCGCTAGCACAGCATTCGCGGTTAGTTTATGCTAAGGTGAGACGAAGATAGCGCACACCAGCTCGGAGCACGTGGCGCGAAAGCTCGCGCTGCAGAACCCCAGGGATCCTGGGTTCACTACCCACCCCTGCCCGTTTCGATCTGGATGAGCATCGTACCGGACGTGCGGTCGTGCATCACTACTGCGTGGTACGCTAAAGATCCCAGGCTAGCGGCTGTACTGAACTGGCAAAACTTTCATCTGCGACCGAGGCGTTAGAGGCAGGGGTTTGAGCCGCACGTCCGGGAGCTTCCTGGCTCGTGACGACGACCATTCCCCGAAGTGAAGAACCCAGGGGTCCAGTGGAGGTGGGAGAATTGGTAACGTAACGAACGGTTTAATTACATGGTTGCGATACAGTCGTCAAATCCGAGAGAACTCCTGAGCAGACTCGCGCTCCGCCTTATATAGGGGTCCGTTTTCTCCCTCACTCCCCGCCAGGGCAGCAAGTGCGCAGCAGCAACCCGCCGTCAAGTGCGTCGTAGCAAGGTCCGCCGCGTCGTAGCCAGCAGTGCGTCGTAGCCAAAGTTCTCCGCAGTTAGGCCAGGCCTCTCTCCCCTTCCGGAGCGCACCAAGCCGCACGCACGCACACACGTCCCGTTGACGTCACGGGCGCGTTGAGACCTGTCTCCGCAGGCGCAGACACGTAGGCGACGGTTCCGTACTCGTCGGGACTCGTTTCGCGTAGGCCCCGTCCAGCAGGCGACGTTCCCGGACAGATCATGACTCGTTTCCGCAGCGTTGAAACTCGGAAGAAGGTCGCCGAAGGTTCCATTCTTAACAGCCCCTCCGGGGCCAGGGAAACCTCGAAAGGCCGGTGGTACAATCGCTGGCCTGAAGAGGTGGGCGTGGAGTAGGCCTTGAGAAGACGCTGCAAGCACCCAACAAACTCCCAAACCTCTTACAACGGAGGCATTAGCGGAAACGTCCCACACAACACCACGCCACACCGCAGCCAAACGCTCGGAATTCGCCAGAGACCCGCCAGACTGGATTACGGATTACCATAATTTGCCAAAACAATGCGAATTGACCCGCTGTCGCCAAAACAAAACTCATTTTTCCAACGAGGTCACAATGAACAAAATACAAAAGACAAAAACTCTTTGCAATTTGTGAGGTCCTTTTGGGGTTTTAACGAAGTGCCCCCACTTGGATCCTCATTCCCGTGGATGACGAAGACCTCTGAGATCATCCCTACTGTTTTTCGTGATGCCAGAAAAATCTGCTCAACCCATCGGCATTGCCGTTAAATTTGCCTTTCCTTTTTCTTGCCCTGAAGTCGTAGTGATCGATTTTCACGTGATTTCTAGACGTGAAAATGCGGTCCTTATAGCGCCGATAAAACAATCCGCCTTTTTCATGCCCCGTCACATTGGTCCTAGCAATCTCCTGAGCTGTACCGTGAAACCCTGACACACTAGGGTCGCTCTTCTGCTCGACTGTCAAAGACACTCCGTCTGCTCGTAGCAGAGGACCAAAGTTACGTGACGCCGGAGCTACGAGAGATCTTTCACTGATCCCGTCTTCCTCCGCCTTTTTCGCCGGCTCGTTGGGACGGCGTACACTTTCTAGTGCTACGAGGTCAGGCTGTTCTACAACCTGGTCCCTCTCATCCCGTTTCTCTGCCTCGAGCTCTGGGAGTGCCTGCTCCCCGACAGCTGCCTCTGGCTCTGGATCACTCGTCAACAAAGGGGCGAGCTGACGCGATTTGGACCTCGTACATGACTGAACTAGTCCTTCTCCCAGTTGTTGACCCCTCTCGCGCAGCAGGAAATCTGACCGGTTAGAAAACAAATAAGGATACTCCAACGGGACTGTTTGCGAGACAGCCGCCTCTGTCACTAGCTCTCCGAACGGGCCAGTTATCCTTACCGTCGCCATAGGCAGACAGACACTGTGCTTTTCGAGCAGCTGCTTGATCCAAACTACCTTTCCAGTAAAATCGGATGTCGTTACATACGACGGATGAACAACGTCCATCGTCGCTGCACTGTCACGAAGCACCCTGCACGGCTTTCCGTTTACCTGGAGCTCGTGAAGATAGGGACGAAGGAGCTCCAGGTCCTCGTCACTACCGGTCACGGTCGAGAACACAACCCGCGGTTTCTTACATCTGGCCGCTGTGTGTCCCGGCTCCTGACAGTTGTAGCACAGGAACGGCTTCCTAGCCTCGAACTGCCCTGTTTGGCTTTTCCGCGCCTCGTCTCCGTTCGAGTGTTCTGCGCTCTTTTCTGGGACCTTTTGTCCTGCTTCGGGCTTCTCGGGCCCGTTTTCTCGCGAGCCGTTTCCCTGTCGGAAGGTCTTGCGCTGATCGCTCCGGCCGGGTTCGCTTTCCTCTCCGCTCAGCTTTCTACGCGTTGCGTACTCCTCGGCTAGCTCAGCGGCCCTTTCGACAGAGTCGACTCCTACCCTGTCCTGCACCCAGAGCTTGACTGACTGCGGAATGCTACGAAAGAACTGTTCGAGGCACACACACTCGACTACCTTGTCTCGGCTTTCGTACACTTCCTCGCTCTTCAACCATTCTATCAAATTGGTTTTAAGCCCGTAAGCGAATTCCGAGTAGCCCTCGCTGCTCTTTTTGGATGCGTTTCTAAACCTTTGACGGAACGCCTCGGCAGAAAGGCGGTACCGTTTCAAAAGGCTGGACTTCACCTTGTCGTAGTCGTCCGCGTCTCCAGCACTAAGGCGCGCGACAACCTCTGCAGCCTCACAGGGCAACAAAGTCAAAAGCCGTTGCGGCCACGTTTCTGGGGCGAAGCTCAACTTCTCACATGTCCTCTCAAAGTTAACTAAGAACAGGCCCACGTCTTCCCCAACTTTAAACGGCTGCAGGAGCTTCTTCATTTGATACGACTCGGTCTCACTTGCTCGTACCGGAGCCCCAACTCTACTGTTCTGCGAGTTTAATCGCTGTTGTTCAATTTCGAGCTCTAGCCTTTTCAGCGCTCGCTCCTCTGTCGCAGCCTGCGCTCGTTCCTCTCTCGCTGCAGCCTGCTCTCGTTCCTCTCTCGCTGCAGCCTGCTCTCGTTCTCGTTCCTCTCTCGCTGCAGCCTGCTCTCGCTCTCGTTCCTCTCTCGCTGCAGTCCTGCTCTCGTTCCTCTCTCGCTGCAGCCTGCGCTCGTTCCTCTCTCGCTGCAGCCTGCTCCCGCTCTCGTTCCTCTCTCGCTGCAGTCTGCTCCTGCTCTCTCTCGCTGCAGCCTGCGCTCGTCCGTTCCTCTCTCCTAGCGTTCTGAAGCAGTTCCCACGCAATTTTAATTTCCTCTGCTTCTGCGCTCTCTGAAATCGCTTTACTGATCTCAGATTTCTTCATCTTTTGCTCCACCTCCACACCCAATTCTTCACATAAACAGAATAAATCTGTTCTCAGTAACCTCATTAGATCCATGATCGCTGCTCTTTAGCTTTGGCTTTGTTCTAAAACTTGTCGCAAGGTTGTACACAAACCCAGCGCACGAGTCAAAACTTAAGGATTCCCAGCAGTTCAAAATTAATTACCCATAATCTGAAGCCTGGCGAATCTCAAAGCAAAGTCCAAACGCTCACCCGCAGATGTAGCACGATGTCGCATGGTCCGATCCCAACCGCTGCCAACCAGTTGTTAGAGGCGGGGTTTATGCCGCACGTCCGGGAGCTTCCTGGCTCGTGACGACGACCATTCCCCGAAGTGAAGAACCCAGGGGTCCAGTGGAGGTGGGAGAATTGGTAACGTAACGAACGGTTTAATTACATGGTTGCGATACAGTCGTCAAATCCGAGAGAACTCCTGAGCAGACTCGCGCTCCGCCTTATATAGGGGTCCGTTTTCTCCCTCACTCCCCGCCAGGGCAGCAAGTGCGCAGCAGCAACCCGCCGTCAAGTGCGTCGTAGCAAGGTCCGCCGCGTCGTAGCCAGCAGTGCGTCGTAGCCAAAGTTCTCCGCAGTTAGGCCAGGCCTCTCTCCCCTTCCGGAGCGCACCAAGCCGCACGCACGCACACACGTCCCGTTGACGTCACGGGCGCGTTGAGACCTGTCTCCGCAGGCGCAGACACGTAGGCGACGGTTCCGTACTCGTCGGGACTCGTTTCGCGTAGGCCCCGTCCAGCAGGCGACGTTCCCGGACAGATCATGACTCGTTTCCGCAGCGTTGAAACTCGGAAGAAGGTCGCCGAAGGTTCCATTCTTAACAGGCGGTTGATTGTTCCGGCGAGAGTGTAGCTCCTCCCACCACACTTGTCAGCTTAGGGGAGAACATAGCTTGCGAGCGTCGCCATTGCTGGGTACTGACGGTTATTTCTACCTACTGGTTTCTTCGAACTGCAACTTCTGCGGTGTGAAACTAATACGGCGAACCGGAACGCTCGCGGAGCATAAAATACCGGCATGGCCGCGAATGACGTCACAAGCGAGCTATGTATTCGTTAGAAAGTGAATAACTTTCGGGACTTTGGTGAAATGTAGGGCAGGATAAGCACTTTGGCGCGGTTTGGCCCAAATGGTGCGGCGATCATGTCACGATTCTGCGAGCGAATGTCCACGTAAGGATCAACAATTCAATTGATGCAGATTCGTTGATCTACTTGTTCAGTCACTGTGCGTACGACGATGACGTAGCAGACCTCCTCATTTAACGCTTCCTGAGTCAACACCTTCCAGATATCAAAGCCAGCGCGCCCAGTACATGACGTCACTGTAGCTAGTCCAGTGATCGGAAAAGCGCAGGTCGGCTGGGTTTAGCAGTGCCAGCACGCTGGCTAGGCGTAACTTCGAATAGAAGTGCTTGTGCGATTCTTATTTACGCGTGCACGACGAGGGTTTAGTTAATTGAGTCGCCATTTTTATACTTAGAGGTCAAAAGAAAAACTCCGACTTCTAGGCTTTGTCTATTGAATAACAACGAGTGAAAATAATCATAGTTACCATTCTTGCAGCAAATGTTTTAATTGACCTCTATAAAACCAAAGAGGACAGGTCTGCAACCAAAAATATTTTAATTTAAACACCTTCGATGTTTTTTTCCGTCCTGTCATATCAATAATGGGTTTCCCTGATAATGAAGGGATCCTGGAAGTGCTATGCACATAACCAAAGCCGCCTGTCAGGCGGCTTTGACATAACTAAACAAAATAGACTTAGAAATTAACAGTCAAATGCCCTTTTACCAAATTCAGTTAATTTTATTGTGATATTAAACCAATTTAAAAAAAATGGCGCAGGAGGCCGTTAACGGCCAGGCCCTGCGCTGACATGCGAAGTATTTTCAAGGAAAATATCTAGTTTTCGACATGTGAACCTGAATCAACGTGCCAAGCTTACGACAATGACGTTCAGTCAGTACGTGCGGAACTTCTCGACGTCGGTTCAAAGCCTACAAATAACTGGAATCCCACATTTGTTTCAGCAGTCACTCTAGGAGCTGCGATTGACAGTTATTCCAAGTAGCGAGGTTGTTCTAATTTCTCGGCGCACTGGTAAACAACGCAAGGATTACTACCATGCCGCGGACGGCACAAGCCGATACCGCGGCAATGGCGGCTCGGCGAGCGTGCGCTCGGGGGCCGCCGCAGACCGATCGTCGTCCTTCCAGGCAGGGTTTGCACGTATACTCGGCAGGGAAACCCGTCGGTGGAAACCGACGGAAGCGTGGAAACAGCACGATGAAGCGAAATGCAAAGGGCATTCACTTATCACGACCGGGGAAGGCTGATGCAAAGGCTATCACGAGCATGATGTAAAAACCGTGGTTCACTAAAACCCTCAAAAGATTTAAAAAATAGGAGAAAAAAAACGTATTTTTTACTCAGCCAAGCTGACCCTAGTGCACGGGGAAAATACTATGCGGCTGGGGATGCATATTTGACCGCAATCCGAAACGCCAAGTACTCTTTTTCCACGTGGACTTACCAAACATGTTGATTAAAAACGCCCGAAAATTCTGGCAAGTGATAAAACCCTCAGCAAACGCATACTGTTGCCATTAGCAATGAATCGGGCGAACTTGTGAATGATGCTGAATGTGCAAACGTTTTCAACATTGCGTTTTCATCGGTTTTCACTGCAGAATCTGATATGTCATTTATGATGCTACCTACTAACACCGAGTGTCCAATGTCTCCCGGCACTTTTTTTGCTGATGGTATTGCGTCAGTAAACGATAACATGAAACTGTCATCCTCAGCCGGCATAGACAAAATCATATCCAAATTTCTAAAAATACTAAGCACATATCTGCAGCATATCTGTCCTTGTTATCCTCGGGTAACATACCGGAAGACTGAAAGGTAGGAAAGGTCGTTTTTGTCTACAAATCAGGTAATAAAGAATCCCCATTAAACTGCCGCCCTATCTCTCTAACGAGCGTGCCTTGCAAAATCATGGAACACATCATTTTCTCTCAAGTCATGCATTTTCTGGATTGGATCAACTTCTTTTATTCTTCGCAGCACGGCTTTCGTAAAGGATTCTCCTGTGAAACTCGGTCAGCTCTCTTCCTTCATGATCTGCACATTAACCTTGGCTCTAACATACAAATTGATGCCATTTTTTTATTTTTCAAAAGCATTTGACGAAGTACCTTAAAGGGATACTACAACGAAATTTCGGAGCTCATTTTTTGGTCTATATGTGTTCAAAAGAGCAGTATCACATGGAACATACCAATATCTTGTTTAAAAAGTCTCGAAAAGGAATTTTAAAACGAATTAAACGATTAGCAAAGAGCACCTGGTGGATGTCGCTAAGGCCTCGTTTGTAATGCTCGTCTAGGAACCTTGACAACTAGTGACGGAAGTCGTCCCGCCTCCGGCCACGACGAGAGAAGGGGGAAGGAGGAACTCCCTCTTCCCGAGAATCCCTTTTGTGTGTCCCAGAAGTCGCTATTGTCCCCCTACAAGATTATAGAACATTAACCCGTCACTCAAAATTCGTACAAAAGCAGCCGCTTCGGTGGCTGGAACGACTAGGCCATCCTCTCGACGTCAGCCTTGCCGTAGCTTTGCTCGTCTTGAGACGACCTACGTCACGATTGCGTTGGATGTCACGTGCTCTAAGCTGGGCCTTCTCCGAGCGCTTGCCAGAGTGAGCCGTTTATAACGAAAAATACAGCCACCAGGATCAAAATACAAACGTGCGATTGTCATTTACGGATATTGTGGATCATATTCAACCTATTTTTGAACACGACGGGAATATTTCAAATTTTGTTGAAGTATCCCTTTAAAAGTGCTTGCTACTAAAACTTGCTCAGTTGAACTTAGACCATGATATCTTAAGATGGATTAAATAATTTCTTAACGACCGCTCCCAATCTGTCCTAGTTAATAATCAGACCTCTAATCTCATACCATTCACATCGGGCATCCCCAGGGGTGTGTTCTTGGCCTGCTTTTTTTAAATATATACTATTAATGATTTACCGCAACATTTATCCTGTCATATTCGCATGTTTGCAGGCGACTGCATCATCTACCATTTAATCACTAACGTATCGGACCAAACTGCTCTCCAAAACGACCTTAACCACATGCTGCAATGGAGCAACTGCTGGCTAATGTCAGTTAACTCTAGTAAATGTAAAATTATGTCCTCTCAATGCCGCTGCAATCCCCTTTTCTTTCCCTATACCATCACTACCACCCCGTAGAATTAACCGAATCATATAAATACTTTGGTGTCACCCTTTGCAGCGATCTATCTTAGCGTATCAGGGGTGGAAGCTGACTAGAGCCTTTGTAGCAGGGCTGGGAGCAGCAAAAGCCCCACTTTGGAGCAGTTTCGGAGCAATAAAAGGCTCGCTTTAGAGCAGCTCGGGAGCAGCAAAAGTAAGTTTTGTAGCCGTAGAAGTAGGTTTTGGAGCAGGTCACGGAGGTCAAACAGGTGTCTAAAAGTGATTTGTTGCTGCTAAATGTGAAAATGTAGCAAAAATATATGCCTGCACATCCCAGAATACTTTTCAAGCAACATACATACATACCTTTCTATTTCTATTGCATTGATATATGGAATATTGGCAATTTATGCAAAGAAAGGCTTTGAGAACCATTCCGGCAGCAGGCAGAGTCATGATAGACTTTATATGGGAGGCCCCGACAATAAAAGCACAACTTGAGCCACGCCAGTACAAAACCTTCTATTTAATAGACCAATTGTAAACATGTATCCAGAAAACTAAACCACTGCAAGGTGTCAGATAAACTACCTTCGCCTGACTACAGCTTTTAGTTTAATAAAAATAGATATGTTCAATCACTGCTTAAAAAGCCCTATATCAAGTTTAGTAACAAAATACAAGGCTACTGACATTTGACAAAACCTCAGATGCAAGTTAAGCAAGTTAAGGTGCGTTCACGACAGGAATCGGCAGCGCGGAAGTGTTGTACGGCATTTCTGATGTAACCCCACTCCTCCACGCTAGAAGGAAGGAAACAAAAAGTGTGTGCACTGCCAATTAACCAACTCGCTCAAAATCGCGGGTATTGTTTTCGCCAGCGGTCTGACGGCGGGAGACAATACTCGACAGCGTGCACATTCGCGCACACAATGATGGTTTTGGTTTCGTTTTGACAAGACAAATTGAGCTCGAGAACGCATGTGCCTGTGCTCGCGATTCATCACGGCTAAGCGTCTAAATATGGTACGCTACCGAATAAGAGGTAAATAGTAGTAAAGACCATTTATTTTTACTCATGTTGACGCATGTGCATGCGCTCGCAAAGAAAAACAAACGAAACTAACATAGCGCGTGTTCTTAACTGCGTTCGCAAAGAAAAAGAAAACAAAGAATTAGAAGTACACTCTAAGAAAAAAGTCACAGCATATCCACGTGGTGAATGATGATGAGTGGGCGAAGCTCCGGAGTGAATCGTCGGTAAACCAGCGATTCTTCCGTTTGCACCGTGGTGGGGACGTTTATCGGAACGTTAACCACTTGCCCCTTGATGCCATACTGTCCATTACCGTGCGTCAACCGCCTTATGCTCATGAACGGCAAACGAGGAGCGATCAGTCGTTCTTCCACAAGGTTCAGAGGAGGTAAGTGATCCGGTTTGGGTGGGTACGTGTAGCCGTAAGATACGCTCATTGGAGGCACCTTTCCCGCCACTAGCGAATCCTTGCAGCTATAGCAAATCTTGTACTCACCGCTGCTGGCAGGGAACTCGCGCTGCAGCACGGCGATGGCATTGGCGCGAGCCTGGTCGTTCTTTATGGAAGATATTGTGACTATACTTCGTTTCAGCTTGGGTCCAGACGCAGCCGATGCTACAAGCGCGAGCTCCGGGCTTCCAGCGTCCCTGCCAAGCACGCGCGCTCGTGCAGTGACAGGCACTGTTCAGGGCCACGACGCTCGCGCTTGTAGCATCGGCTGCGTCTGGACCCAAGCTGAAACGAAGTATAGACTGTTTGAGAACCACAATCTATCACACACACCACAGCTATGGCCGAACGAAACGTCTAGAAAGTCTCGCTTAAACCGCGCGTCGGCACCTTCGGGCTGAGCTCGCCTGATGCGTTTTGCAGACGCCTCACGAGCTCTCGCTGCATCGGGGTCTGCCTGCCGATACGCGCGCTTTCCACGCCATCTCTTGAGCCATTCATAAACTAAACCTCGAAGTGGCTACATACCCACAACTAGGAGGGACAGACCCACGCCTTAAAGGGACACTGACAGGGTGTTTATGCTCGCCGAGGTTTTTAGTTGTACATGACATATGAGAGCCCAACTACCCAAAACACAATTTGCGACTCGAAATTCGGTTTCTTTCCGCCCGAAAACCGCCGATCAAGAACTGGCCGGTTCGAGTCTCGCTCACTCTCTTTTCCGTGGTCACGGGCCGTTTTCGAAGGTATCGATGCGACCACCAAATTTAATGAAAGTCGTTGGTCACTGAAGGCACACACTCAATATTAAAAATAGAAAAAAATATGAAACCCATTTTTTGTGGCTTCTAAAAAGCTGCAAATACGTTGATTGAAAAAAAGTTCCACAGAGAACCGGAAGCATTCTGTGCGTGCGTCGTTTCGCGTATCGTGGGACTCGCGGGGACGGCGATGGCAGCGGACGAAGGGGCGGGACCTCTACTTCAGAACTGTCGTTCGCGGTACCGGCGAATTCTGTCTGCCTTTAAAAGAGAAATTTGGGACTGATCAAAAGAATTGGTATTCATCCCGTACGACACGCCCGACCACCAAGCCGACTTGCACGAAGACGTCGCCGAGCCGTCGCTCCTTCTCGTGGCTGAAGACATCGCTCGCGCAAACTTCAAGCACGACGCGTCTACTTCGAGTTGAATATGCACGCGTACGATTTCTTTACTAGGTGCGAATGTCGCCAATACGTGGTGCTTCCCGACTTCGACCCGGGAGTGCTTTTGCTGGAGGAAAATCGGCAGCAAACTTTCCAACTTACAATTTACCGGCTGAAGTATTACTAAGGAAAGAGATCCCCCCTATCACGTGATCCCCCCGTAGCTCAGTGGGAACGACGTCCGCTTCACATGCGGCAGGACCGGGTTCGATCCCCGGTGATGGCACTTTTTTTTTTTTTTCAGACATTTTTTGATGTTTACATTTCTTTCTTTTTACAATTATCACTGAAGAAACAAACAAAAATTAACAAACAAATGTTGTGGACGAAACGTCGCTGAATTAAATGGGGATGGGATTTCTTTTGACACCTGCGAACTCAATGTAATCACTTTCCACAAAATGCAAGGAGCATATAAATCAGGTAGCGTCCGCTTTCCGAGGTGCCCGTAAATGTTCTACAGGAATTGCAGCCAGCCATTGGTCCCGATCCCGTTGATATTTCGGAAACTCTGTCGCACAATGCCACTTTTTTTTCGGACGCAGGACGTGTGAGCCAGCTCTTCACGCAACATCTTGGGTGTATTCTTTTCGGAGCCGATCATGAAAATTAACCACGGGCACTCGCTACTCATCTCCAACTCCTCAATGTACAAAACAACTCATCTTGGAGTACAGAACAGCGAGCGGAACAAACATAACTGCAAAAGAATCGCAAACAGTGCCCGCTAACGCCGCATGTCGTCTGCTACGCCGAGGGGGAAAAAAAAGAGAAAAAAAAGCGCACGGTCGGGTGTAGCCACGTGACTTCCGCCACTCCCGCTATCCTCTCCACTTCTCCGTTTCGGTTTCGGTTTCGCGCAGTTGCGTTTTTTGGCTTTATTAAAAAAATACGCTACTCTGTTGCAAAATATTAATTGGGTAGTCCTCCGACACCATAATAAAGCGCCTGGCAAAAAATGAAAAAAAATTTTTGGGGGTGTCAGTGTCCCTTTAAGGGCGTCACTTCCCTAAAACAAACGTAACTAACATAGTAACGCGGTTTCTTAACGTGCTAAGCTGCCAAAATATGGTGCGCTACCAAATAACAGGTAAAGCTAGTAAAGACCACTTCTGCTCATGTTGATGGCCGAGGTAGCCCACCGGTGCCGAGGCACCAACTCCCACGATCACGGCAAATCGGGACCACGGGCAACTGCATGCGCGCTCCAACCGCGCCAGCCAACTATGCCCGAAACCAAACCGATGTGTTCGTATATCAAGCTCTTTGTAGTCAAAATCGACATCTCACTCTCGATGAACTAAAATCGACGCCTCGCTCTGCGGTTACACGTGGTTCGGAGCCCCAGTCGAGTTGGTACGAGTCACCCGCACTGACGCCTAAACAAAAGTACACACCACATGGTGGCCAGTGGCCGACCGTTTTCCGCTAAATTAAAAAAAAACACAAAAAAAAAGCTGAAATTGGCGTTTTGGAGCAGGCTGGCGCAGGGAAGTGAATTGGCGCAGGGTGGCGCAATTGGCGCAGCGCTTCCACCCCT